>JAYESA010000003.1:161154489-161332147 GCA_036927795.1 Iris macrosiphon
ATGTCCAAAAGTCCAAAATGCCCTCCTCCCACTTGGTTTTGGATTTCGGGTTCCAAAAGCACTCAAACTAACTCCAAATCTCTCCAACTAACCCACTAAAAATATAATAAATATTCTAAACCCAAAAATAAGTCTCACTGGGGTGTGGGCTGGGTCGGACATGGGTCCACTAGGGTCTGACATGGGTCCAGGCTAGCCAAAATTCTAAAATAATCGATTAAAAATAATACAATCACTATATAAATATAAATATAATTAATCAAATACAATACATAATTTACCAAAAAAAAACCCTATTTTCTAGAATTGGGTAGTGACAGTTTTTGTGATGGTGATGAAAATAATACAATGGGAAGGATGATGGTTTTTGCATGAGGGAGGAGAAGATGAATACCTAGGGATTAGGGCCGGCCAAGTATACCTTGGGATGGGAGATGTTCATTGGGAAAATGGGTGAGGGTTATGATATATATATATAAGGGTGTGTGGTGTAGATGGCTCCATTTTAATTGGATGGCCTAGATTAGACATGGAGAAAAATTTAAACAAAAAGAAGGAGAGAGAGGGATGGTTGAACGGTCACAGGAAAGGGGTTAATTCTCCATTTGGTTTAAACCAATAGGATGGTGACACATCGTTGCAGTTTTGCAATTAAGTCCCCAACAATTGGAAAAATTGCACAGAAAGTAAGTTTTGGATTAAATGAGGGAAAACACCATGTTTGGTGTGATGTATTGGTTGAAAAGGATGTGTGGTGTTTAGTATGAGACTTGAGGGTGTAAATGGGGGTTTGGTTTGGTGTTGGGTCTAGTTTGGGTCAAGTTGGGTCCTTACATCAATTTAATTAAAATTAATGTAAAAGGTGTTCTAAAATTAATTGGAAGTACATGGAATTAAAATTAGGTGGGACACAAGTGTCATGGATAAAGTAGACTCAGAATAGAATATTACTCTAATTTGGTTTGCTCAAAATGGGTCAAGATTGTGTCTCCAATTTTGATTGGAATGCACAAGGGAACAAAGTTGAATTTATATCGAATTAAATATAAACGTCCGTGACGAATATTGAGCGACTAAAATGAAGCACAAGGGAACATAATTATAAGTTACACAAAGGTAAGAAAAGAAGGCAGGCACGTCTAGGACAAGGTTGTGAAATTTGTTGGAAGACAAAAGATATGGTAGCACTCCAAACACCGAAGCAACGGTAATGAGCAACAATGAAATAAAATCATGGTATTTAAATAAAATTAATTTTCATGCAATCATTTACACATTAATTTATGAAAAGACGAAAATACCCCTAATCTGAAATGTGGGGGTGACAAGTCTACCCTCCTTAAAAGAATTTTGTCCTCAAAATTTAAGATCCTCAATAGTTTTATTTTTCTCATTATATTATTTTTCATCAAAGTTCAAATTTATCGAACCCCATAATCATGAAATAATCCCACATTGTTATTTCACAAACTTTTATAATTCTAGAGATATCATACTTCTGAAAAATCCTCAAATTTAAAAATCGAATTCCATTCGTATCATAATCTCCAAATTTTTTTTTGCTAATCACTAAATACAAAATTTACTATCTAATCCTTTAATTGAAATTCAGTTAATGCATATTTATAAATTTTAAAAATCTTATCCCAAAAAGTTTGTATTCAAACACTAACCCATTAATCATCTTACTCCTCAAATTTTGAGTAAATCACTAAATACAAAATTTACTACCCAATCCCTTAATTGAAATACAGTCAATGCATATTTATAAAATTTAGGAAATCTCATCCGAAAATTTTGTATTCAAACAATAACTCATTAATCATCTTACTCCTCAAATTTAAATCCAATTGATGCATGTTTATAAAATTTAAATCCTCATCCAAAAAATTTAAAATCGAACACTAACCCATTAGTGATCTTAAGCCTCGATTTCTTTTTCCACTCAAAATCAAATAATGTAATAGTTATAAAATCTTCAAATACCATATTCAATATAAGTTCATAACTTGCAGTCCAATGAATATAATGATAATCTCCTTAATTTTCTTAACTGTTAGTGACATTCAATCATGCCACAATCTTCATAAAAAATTTTGATTTAACAAATCGTCAATTCTGTCATATTAAATTCTCAACTCTCTTTATTTAAATAAATATTTATCCTCGAAATTTAAGACACATTGTCTCCTTTTGTCAAATCATAACCTCTTCAATAATTCTTCACTATGGTCAAACCCTCAACAAGCAAAGTCTAAGAAAATCCTACCTATAGTCATACAACACGCAATCTAGATAAATATGCAATCTAGATAAAATATGCATGGTCATAGTCTCTGTCAGGGTGTACTACTAACTATATTCTAGTAAGAAGATCATTGATATAAACTACGGTACTAAGGAATTAATCAATCAATCAATCAAACAGACGGAAAAGGAACAGATGAAAAGATCAGAACATAGCCTTCTAACCCATTACTTGGACATCTTCACCCTCTATCATACACTTAACTCGGGCACATTTATTCATAATTCCTGTCCCTATACACTGTTACCCATATCAACTAATCACTAGTCCACGAGATATCCATGGATACATCCATATTACACATATCTGTCTATTAATACCAAAATCTGATACCAAGGATTTCTAAACATAATCATCGGTCAAATGATGCATCTGAAGTTTGATACCCCTATCCTTTGGTACCATTGTTTGTACTGCTAGCACATCCACTGCTAGCTCTCGTACCAACTGTAATTGTTTATACTAGTTGTTCTTATCACTCAAGTGCACACCAAGTGCAACACAACACACTAAGTATTACTCTCTTTAATACAACTCTAGGTGGACACCCAAGTCTGTTTGTAGTGCCATCTCAAGCATTCTCAAGCCAATAGATCCTTACACATGCACACTAATAACTCATTTACTAATATACATTTCTTATCCACCATAAAATTTTATCCTCAAATAAAACCCTCGAAATTTAACTTCTCGAACAATTTAAAATAAAATGTATATACTTTTCTCAAAAGTCAAATATTCAAATATTGAAATAAAATTTTAATCACTTCAAAAAAATCTTTATAGCTTTGACTATGTTTATTGAATTGAATTTGAATCCTCAAAAATTTTAATAACATGAAATCTCAACTCCTCAAAATTCTTAAAAATTAAAATTTATTTCCAATCTTCAAATTATAACTTTAAATCCACATCTATCTAAGTATACATATATACACTCACAGTCTCTAACACACAAGAAATACACAATTATACCAATTGTTTACAACGCTCAACTGTGTACTAAAATTGCACTGCCCGAATTACTTGTACTATAACTCCCAATAATCAAAGTTATCATTACACGTATTTTCTCCAATGATTTTCTATCTATATTAACTGATACACCAATCTAATTATCATCACACGAAGGTACTTACTGTTACTATCACATTTCTCAACTAATCCTCGATATAGAAATATTAGCACTCTTGGTATAGTAACTCTAACTTCATCATTAGATTACCTCATCACACTTATTAGAACCCATGATCACTTGCATATTTTATAATACACATGTTTTAATTCACTCTCAAAGACGGCATATGGTCCCATATCTCGATTGATGTGTACGTATTTTCTCTTAAATCTTTTACAGACTGTTACACTAATCTGTGATACACTTCATAACTTTCATTACCAGTCTTGATATTTTTTAACCCATGGCACACTCATTAATACCCTTTATGCGTATACATTTTTTTACTCTTGACACACCCAAGTAATCAATCATCAAATTGAATATCATGGTCCATGAATTTTAATACAATTCCTCGATACTTAATTGTTTACATAGATCACCCAATTACATAAATTTATGACTATCCAGGACTGGCATGCTGACTCTGATACTTACTCTTGGAACCATCACTGATACTGTTTACTCTCTCTTCTACTTATAGTACCAATACTAATTATAATGGCACATATTATAGAACTATTGCTACATGGTACTACGCTATGTGTTATCTCTAGATTGATTCCTACTGCTCACATCTCTAACTAAGAAACACTTATAAACTCACAAGTTATATTCTCAGTAGTCAACACTGATACAAGACACCGACCAAATTGCAAGTCACTAATTATCATACTAACAAGGAATCCTCAAGAAAAGAAGCTCAAAAAGGAACTAGATTAAGGACTGAAGGTATCTCTTAGCAAACAAAAAGAAGCGATGGAACAAAGTACTGTAATAATAAAATAGATAAGTATTGAGATGAGACTTTAAGAACTATTTTAAGATACAACCTGATAATCATACATGTCTATCAGAAATCATGACACTCAGAATCCTCGCCACGCCAGTAAGCATAGATGCGATAAATGACAGGTTCCATAACTATGATATGCAACTCTATAATCATGTCATCTAGAATCCTCGCCACGCCAACCGGTATGGCTGCGAGAAACTCTAGATTTCATAACTAAAGTATGTACATCCAAGTCAGGTACCTACGTTCTCATCATGACAGCTAATGTGGCTTCGATAAACTCTAGGCTCCATAACAAAAGTAGATATTTTACCTTTCTCACTGTCCTTATCAATATATGTCATCAGATGATACCATAAATTTTAGCCCGTAAAATTTATCTCGATATGAAATCAACTCAACAATGATACCAAGAATTAAATTTAACAACTGTTCAACAAGAATCAAACTCAACAATGATGCCAAGATTTTAATTTAATAACTGATCAACAAGAGTCAAGTTCAATAACAACAAACGAGAGCGGACGGAAACAAGGAAAAAGATTTAAATTGGAAATTATAATAAGATTCTCAAGGGGTCGTCCCAGGAATCTCTCAAAAATTTGTGATTGAGTATCCTCTCTCATCCTAGTATCCTATGTCCTATATCCTATTGCAGGCATACAGTAGTACAACTAAGTTGTCGCACTACCACGACATCGCACAACTTGAGAAGTCAGACCTGCATGGGCTACCACTAAAAATGTATCACGAGCCGCACCCGGTATAGGGACACGAGAACGTGGGTACGTCCAGCCTACGCCGCAGCATCGACGGTAGAACGCTGTCTAGGTCATGATACTATCTAGATAATCTCACTTGAATATCCAACTCCATAAGAAGACATAGATATCACAATATAATATGGAATATACTCAATCACATAAGCTAAAGCACGATGAGATATCGAAGCAAGCAATGAAATACAAGACAAGTCTAAACAACAATAAATAATCTAACCTACAATCCATAATATCCAAATCTCCAAGTATGCTGGAAACAAGTCCTCTATGTCACAGTCTGGAAAAAATATCCAGTCAGGATTGGAATGAAATACACCTCTAACAGCAGTTCCATGTATATTAACAAAACTATAACACTGTGTAAAGGAATACAAGACAGATATGAATACTGTCAATAAGAAATACTGGAATAAAGGAATACTAGAATAATGAAGTACTGGAGCATATCATCATCAATGTACATCTAGCAATGAAATAGAAACCCAAGTACAAGCAAGAACAATGAACTGGTATGTAAGTGTGTACAAGAATAATAACTAGAATATGTGGAGATGTTAGATCAATATACTAGAGATACATGTCAAGAATCATCTAACTAAGTATGTGAAACATCAGCATATCAGGTGATCGGCTTGGGACTGATAAGACTCATTACATTGATTAGCGATCATTCTTGTAAAGTCAGGCTAACCATATGTAACAGCGATGAGGCATGTAATGTTCAGGCTGCACCAATGTGAGGTGTGGGTGAGCTATGATGCATATAAAGTTTGGGTATGATCATACAAGCTACTAACATTTCCCCATTTTCTCCAGCTAGCACGATGGATCCCAATCACGACTCCTCGTGACAGGTTTCGATAATGCCAACTCGTGTAAAGAACAGTGTCAGAGTCATGTACGCTATACAACAAGAGTTATAGAGATAATCAACATAATGAAAACTGTCAGAGAATGTACTCGCCTGTGGTCCTGCTGCTGGCAATACCAATAACCTGATTCTGAAGTCTTGTCTAAATAATCCAACAATCCTATAGACAGCATACTATATTGTATCAGACATTTCACTAATCACACAATCATAAATACTCTGAACTCGGGGCCACGCTAGGTATGACTCTGGTCAACTAAGGTCAAGTTTGCGTCAAATTGCACAGGTGTCGTGTCTGTAATTGTTGTACAATCAAACAGTCAATGATACGGGTCTTGCCAGTACGTTAGTATACATATGGCAGTCTGCTATCATACTATATGGTCACAGGTCAAGATAGCTATGCGGTATTCGTAATTACATTAGGGTCATCTAGTACGTGGGCATATAATACCTATTATTATTTATTATAAACATTAATTCTAACTAATTACAATTATAATAGATATATGCATTTAGATATACTTTAAATAGAATTTATATTATATATATATTTATATACGTATATATACACATACTAATCAATTTATACTATGTACATATATACATATATTAAACAGGTACTAGGGATGCACGTACAATACGTATACATATGTATATATATACTAGTTTGAGAAATATATTATATATATATGTACCAATATATATTTAAAATATATTTATATAAATACGTATGCTAATACGTACATACCTACACCCATATACTATACAAACATATACTAAATTAATATATATACACATACGTATAAAATCCCGAAGGAGGGCAGGAATGAACCTGCGCACGGGCACGACGATGATAACGGCGACATTGACAATGGTGTAGACGAGGTGGAGGGGCTGGTGGTTCATGGTGGTTCAGTCGCACGGTCGGGGAAGTCACAAAGTAGAGTCGAGGGAAGTACGGCGGTTCAGGGAAGACTCGTCGAGATGGTAGCGGGGTCGGCCTGCACTCAGGCGAGGGGATGGCAGGGAGTAGAGGTGGAGACAGGCAAGGTGCTGCTCAGTCGGATCAGGCAGAGGGAGGAGTCATCTCCGGTGAAGTATGGAAGCTGCTCCGGCGTATTCGTGTTCAGTCAAGCGGTCAAGGTGCAGGGGGTTCTCCGGTTGACTTTAGCAGGTCTCCGGTGAACAGCGGTGTCTCTGGTCGACGAGGAGGAGGAAGAAGAGTCGGGGTTGACGGTCGGTGAGGTGGCTCGGCGGGTCTCAGGCGGGAAAGGTGGTTGTGGTGCTGCCCGCGGGTGGCCGTGAGGGATGAAGATGATGGAGGAGGTCGTTCGGTATGGATGGGATCGAGGCGAGGTCGGCGGGTGATGGTAGCGGCTCACCAGAATTGCACGGCACGGAAGAACTGCGGGTGGAGAGGACGGTGATGGAGGAGGAGAAGGAGGAGGTGGTGTTGTTAGTTGCTCGGGAAGTCGGGGAGGACTGTCCCGGCGGTGTGGAATGGAGAAAGAGTTTGAGAGGAGGTCATGGTGGTTCAGGCGGCCGCGGTGGTTCAGGCTGTGATGGGTCAGGAACGACGGAGAACTGTCTCGACGGTTATGGCGTCCAGGCGGAGGAGGGTCGGAGAGGGAGTCAGGATGTTTAGGGTTTAGGTTTTGGGTTGAGTTTTGGTTTGCTTTGTAGTTTTTCTGATGGCAATGAAAATAATACAATGGGAAAGATAATAGTTTTTGCATGAGGGAGGAGAAGATGACCTAGGGATTAGGGCCGGCCAAGTATACCTTGGGCTTGGGATGGGAGATGTTCATTGGGAAAATGGGTGAGGGTTATGATATATATATATATATATATATATATATATATATATATATATATATAAGGGTGTGTGGTGTAGATGGCTCCATTTTAATTTTGGATGGCCTAGATTAGACATGGAGAAAAATTCAAACAAAAAGGAGGAGAGAGAGGGATGGTTGAACGGTCAAAGGAAAGGGGTTAATTCTCCATTTGGTTTAAACCAATAGGATGGTGACACATCGTTGCAGTTTTGCAATTAAGTCCCCAACAATTGAAAAAATTGCACAGAAAGTGGGTTTTCGATTAAATAAGGGAAAACACCATGTTTGGTGTGATGTATTGGTTGAAAAGGATGTGTGGTGTTTAGTATGAGACTTGAGGGTTTAAATGGGGGTTTGGTTTGATGTTGGGTCTAGTTTGGGTTAAGTTGGGTCCTTACATCAATTTAATTAAAATTAATGTAAATGGTGTTCTAAAATTAATTGGAAGTACATGGGATTAAAATTAGGTGGGACACAAGTGTCATGAATGAAGTAGATTCAGAATAGATTATTACCCTAATTTGGGTTGCTCAAAATAGGTCGAGATTTTGTCTCCAATTTCGATTGGAACGCACAAGGGTACAAAGTTGAATTTATATCAAATTAAATATAAATGTCCGCGACGAATATTGAGCGACTAAAATGAAGCACAAGGGAGCATAATTATAAGTTACACAAAGGTAAAAAAAGAAGGCAGGCACGTCTAGGACAAGGTTATAGAATTTGTTGGAAGACAAAAGCTAGGGTAGCGCTCCAAACACCGAAGCAACGGTAATGCACAACAATAAAATAAAATCACGGTATTTAAATAAAATTAATTATCATGCAATCATTTACACATTAATTTATGAAAAGACGAAAATACCCCTAATCTGAAATGTGGGGGTGACAACATCTTGCTGTCATGACTAAAGCAATTTTTCCAACCAAGTACGGACCACGTGTCAAGCTGACCAAGTCATGCCGATAAGGGACGAGAACCACCAAGATCTTCAGCAACAAAAAATCTCAACAAGCGCCCACGTGGCAGCTTGGCATGCTCACGGTTACAGCTATACCCTGTTAAGAAGGTACATGTGGCACCCTCTAGCACCCATGCAGCCCAACATATATGCACGCCCAATGATGACTATATATACCTGGGTGGCATGCCCAAACAAAGGGGGGGAGATCCATAGAGAGAGAGCATCTAGAGACAAGCAAAGAGAGAGAGAGAGAGAGAGAGAGAGAGAGAGAAAGAGAACAGAAGAGAGCTCCTCCACCCTGTGTCGGACCGTCAACGGAGTAAAAGAGACGATGTGCCTCTCAACCTCCATCCTCACACCCCAGATCAAAATATTGTACTTAGATAATTCTGTTTAGGATTCTTTGTACTCTTTTTCTTTCTTTAAATACAAAGTCTGTAAGAACTCATTTAATGGCAAACAATATTGTATGAGTCATTGCTGTGTATTCCACCTCTGTACTAGATAGGACCACAACTGTATATTTCTTGTAGCGCTAAGTGACAAAATTCTACCCAATATAGGTACATCATCCAAAAGTAGAACGTCTGTCCCACTTTGACCTAGTATAATCGACTTCTGAGTAGGACTCGATCTACAAATGGCTATGACGTTTGTATAGATAGAAGATATTTCCCTAGAGACCCCTTCACATATCTCAATATTCTAAGAGCGACATCACAATAACACTAATTGGGGTGTTCCATGAATTGACTAATCAGGCCTACCACAAAAGAGATATTTAGATGAGTCACAGTTAAATGGATAAGCTTTCCAACAAGTCTATTAAGACTCGTCCTCAATATCCTTATCATTCCTGGGCCACAAATTCATATTATTCTATATGAGTATTAGTTTGTTTAGGATCGAGTAGACCAAACTCTTGTAATAGGTTTGTAGCATATTTTTGTTGGAAGAGAACTATTCCTTCTGTGCTCCTAGTTATCTCAATCTAAGAAAGTACCTTAGTTGACATAGATATTTAGTAACAAAATGCTTGTCGAGATGGACCTTGATCTCTTCAATGGCTACGAGGCTAGAACATGATAGCAAAATGTCAACATATACCATAAGAATGATTATCCATGTGTCAGTATTTTGGTTAAATACCGAATGATCCGCTTGATTGCACCTGAACCAAACTATATAGACAACTTGGCTAAAAGTTTCAAACCAATTACAAGGACCCTGTTTAAGTCTATAAAGAGCTTTCTTGAGTGTGTAAACTATAATTTTCCTGCGAGAAACAAATCCACAAGATTGTTCGATAAAACTTCCTCGATAAGATAGTCATATAAGAAGACAATATCCTGTTGAAACATCGAGAAATAAATGTTAAGAACAAGAGAGAAAATGACCCCCAATAGAGCTAAGTTTGGCAGCTGGAGAGAATATCTCAAAGTAATCAGCACATAAGTCTCAGTAAATCCCTTCAACCAAATGTCTCGCCTTGTACGATCAATAGAACATCTGGCAAATGCGTCAAAGTAAAGACCCATCGGTGACACAAAAGAATATCATAATCAATTGGAGCATGAACTAGTTCCCAGGTGTCACAAAATAATAAGGCATCCATATCCTCCACCACGACATGTTTTCAGGCGGGTATAGTAAGTGACACCTCTAGTTTCCGAGAAATAGAAATATTATAGAATGGTAGAGCCATCTAGCAAAAAGGGACATGGGACCAAAAAAAGAAAAAAAGTCATCCACGAGATAAGGATACAGAGTGAGTTTACCTTTCAAAATAGTATTAAGAAGATCAAAAGTTGGAATATGACAATGATAGAAAACGTAGGGCCGACGATAGCCGTGGTAGGGTAAGTATGCTATGGACGACGTGTATAAACCTACAGCAAAAAAGTGGAGGTGTGATAAAAAATGAAGGCATACGAACAAAGGGAGATAGATAGATAAACGAGGGATAAGAGGTATAAGGAAATTAGGGTACAATGTAATACCCTTCTCCCACTGTCATGACCCACACCCAAAAAATGGACATGAGTCATGGGTACGTCCAGCCTACGCCACAGCATCGATGGTAGAATGATGTAAAGGTCCACAAATATAATCTAACAACTCACGCAATGATATACATATAACCTGTCAATGGTAACTCAACTCCATAAGGAGGACAAGATGAATATATATAGCGTCAATACTCAATCACAAGGAACTAGAGGCAGTTAATGACATGATATCATAAAAAGAAGGGAAATAATAAGTCATAACAATATCCAAGTCTAGAATCTAGCACATAAATACAAATTATTTCAAATATAAATAACATGCCAATGTCTAAGCTGGAGATATCCAGTACAATAAATAGTTACTAGCTAAGGGTCTGTTATAGCTAGGTATGCCTCCTCGACAGCTGGTACCAGATCGTCCTGGTCTAAAGGTGCTACCTCAACTGGCTCTTCGTCATGCGGGCCGTAGTATGTAGGACACCAGTCCTCTAAATAGTCGTCTAAAAAATATATCCAGTCAGGATTGGAGCAAAGTACAAAACTATTAAAATAGTTCCATATACATGGTTAGGGATATAATATAATAATAGAAAAAAATACAGGATGCACAAGTAAGTAGGAAATGAAAATACAACTGAGCTAGGCATACAAACACAAGGATAACTGGAAAAAGTAAATACATGCAACAATGTATGAACTGCAAATAAGATAACTGTACATAAGAGAACTGATAATACTACTAAGTTCTTTAGAGTACAAGTTCATTATTTGATCGATTTGGGTTGCACAAAAATATACTAAGGTAACTCAATTATACGTGTCTTGTATAATTAGCATGCACACTAATACACTAAAGGGTTTTATTACATAATTGACTCCTACTCCCCCTCCTCGACTAATATTTATGGATCCAATCATGACACATTACGCACACGAATATAATATGAGCACACGGAGTATACAGATATAATGTGAGCACATGGGACCCATGAATAGATACGAGCACAAGAAGGACACGATGTACATGATAAGATACAAGTACAAGGAATGCCTGATATACACGTCAATAAATAATATCTCCTGATTTGATCCATACAATACCAGCCCGTATAACATCGTGTCAGAATCAAGTAATACACATGTAGAACATATGATATATACACTATCAAGTACTAAAAACTAATAGAGAGAGGTACTCACCTAAGGTCCTGAGCAAATGATACAAAATAGTGTCTGAACTGGTGTCACTCAGACCTATATATAAATATCATGTCACTTGGGTGTAATAAAGTGATGAATAACTAAAATGAGTCAAAATATGCTTTGTAGGCCATTTCTAGGTCAAACTGGGTCTTACTAGGCCAATACCTTGATTTTAGGTCCATGCCTAGTTTCTAGGTTGATATCTTGAGGATACAAGTCATATTAGCTAAAACTAGGTATTAAGATACTCTATAATATCAATGGCAATACTTACCTTACACTAGCTATTAATGCTAGATAATACATACATATTACCTTATACTAGTTACTATATATCTAATTTACTTAGTATCACTACTACACCATATAACTTATGATTACCAATAATAATAATACCTTAGCTACCAATATAAAATAATACTTTAACATATACCTTAGACTACCATTAATACTCTATCTCAAGTCTAGTAGTAACATATCACACTAACACAACTCACTTGTACTTGATACATAATCACACAAGCCTCAACTCACCCTCACTGTACACTGATCTGACACACAACATATCTATACTAATAACTTGTCACACAAGTACACTTGTGCACTGGCCAAAACTCCTACATAATTCCCTCACACTTAATTGGTCACTCAAAACAACTGTTGCGTCTCCTATGATCAACTATATTGCAGTCCATGCTAAATAATGCTGCTCACACAAGCCTTCAACCCGACCCCCTTATCTGTGTTGCATTGCCACACTAGATCACAGTGCATCAATGTACAGGTCTCCCAAGCCACTGTATCAGTGCAGTGCTAAGTACACCGCCATCTCAATTATCTGATACTCTTAAGATTATCAGATATACTCAAACTCAGAACCCCTTAATCCTACTGCCTTGTGTAAGCTGAACCTGATGCTTGTTGTTGCTGTTAAGCACAACACTTAGCTGCTCCTAAGAAGTGATATACTGCTCTACTCTTCCTACCCGTTCCACTGTCCATGTGTTTAAGTGCACTGCTGCAACCTCAACCTCCTACACTCGGTCTTTGGTCTGAACTTAGAACCCAAACTCAGTTTTTCCTGAGTTCCTAAACTTAACACTCACAAAAATAACTGCCTACAGTACACAGGTACTACCCCAGTCTAGTATCAGACACCCAACATCCAGACCCCTCTTCACCAAAACACCCTTGAGCCACACTACTCTGATGCACTTATATCAATGCTCACACTCTTCCCACATATATACGGTTCGGTACTCCAACTCACACACACAGACACTCTATGAGTGCACACATAAGTATGCACACACATTTAACAATACTAACACACTACACCACAACTAATGATATATATATATATATATATATATATATATATATATATATATATATATATATATATATATATATATATATATATATATATATAGTTATAACACAATAAATGTATATCAAACTAATGCTTAGGAATATATATATTTGTATACCCACAATAGATAGCAATTTGATAAACACCTGTGGTGCACAAGTAGGATACTCATGATACACATTAGTATCCATATGATACTCTTACTACCAACACCCACACACACTCCCATGGTCATGACATCACTCCAACGCTAATCTAACATCAATAGACACAATATACATATAATCAAACACTTGGTGTCCCAAATTCGAAATTTTCTCCAAATGGACACAAAACTCAATGTAACTTTCACAATAGGCATCATATGAACCTAGTTATTCTTCCTATGGGTAGTCCTAAGCCAAGGAAGGGTTCCTATGGGTATATTACACCATTCTAGAATTAAAATGACAAAAAAAATGATATTTTACCTATTGGAAGATGAATTTCTAATGTGGCTCCTTCAAATGGCACAAGAATGAGAAATGAACACCAACTCCTAGCAAAACTCTCCTTCTACTAGCCTCTTGGAATCTTCAAGCTTCTCTCTCTCCTTGGGGATGAAAATGAGAGAAATTGAGATTGGTTTGGAGGAATTTGGTGGAGAGAATGAAGGAATTTTGAGGAAGAAATAAATGAAGTATGAAAAATAATGAGGCTCTCCCCTCTATATGCTAGGGCCGGCCACTTCTAGGGTTAGTGTTAGTTGTTCACAATGTCTAAAGTGCCCTCCAAATTGTCATGAATAGTTATTTAATAAAGGAAGTTTAACTAAGAAGGGTTTTAATATTAAATAAAAGAATTATTGATCATTCTCTCTAATTAAATTAGTCAACCATGACTAAACTAATTGGATGCACCAATGGTCATGACAAGTCTAGTTGGGTTCAAGTCTAGTTTGTTCACTTAGGTCCACTAACAATTAGTCTAACTAAGGGGCTAACATACAACCATCATCTATATTAAATATTTATACATATACACTATACCAATTATTATGAAATAAAGACATATAAATAATAAATAATATAAAACGACAAAAATACTCCTATCCTGAAAAGTGATAGTAACAATCATACCCTCCTTAGAAAAAAATTGCTCTCAAAATTTAAGAAAAAACTAGCACGACACATGCAAGAAAAGAAAATACCTTAGGGCTCGAATATATTCGGGTACCGCTCGTACATCTCGGCTTCCCTCAATTAATGCCTCCACTCAGCATCGGATCGTCTACGGAGTAAAGGAGATGCCATAGCTCTCCTTCTCCATCGTCACACCCAGATAAAAAAATAATGTACTTAGAGTTTCTGTCTAGAACCTCTTTATACTTTCTTTCGTTTGTTAATTAAATCAAGCTCTTTTAGAACTTTCAAATTTAATGGCGAACAATAGTTAGATGAATCTGAATCAGAATCAGATTCAAAGGCAGCCGAGCCACCTGAAAAAAAGATAAAAAAGTACCGGCCCCGCCAAAGGCCAAAAAATCTATTTTTGATACAGAGTCCAAAGACTCAACTCATACAGAACAACGACCTAATAAATTGATGGCAAAGGTGGCAACTGATAAATAGTCGACATCGGACTCAGAGGATTCTGAATCATCATTAGAGGAGGAAGATGAAGAGTCGGATCCATCTGCCAAGAATGCCAAGCAGGGAGAGGAGGTAAAATTTTTTATAGACTCTAAATCTAAGAAGACTTATAAAAAATATTTCAAAAATAAGGCTGTTATAGGTGAAAGATCCATTAAGATGGCTGATGTCAAAAATGAAGATTTTTTTGGATGTTTTAAAATTCTACCAGTTGGAGAAACTGAACCAATCCTGTCTTGGAAAAATCTCTCAAACAATAGTCAGAGAATTTTACTCAAATCTTAAGGTTAAAATTGAACAAAAAGAAGAGGATCAACAACTGGTGTTTCTGAGAGAAAAACTGATACATTTAAATGCTGCTGTCTACAATAATTTTTATGGGTTTGATCCAGTTCCTGATTTTGATATGAAAGATATTGATAATGTGTCCATGACGGATGCCATATATGAGATTACAAGTATATCAGTTTGTGTCAAGATCCCAGAAAATGTATACAAAGATCAATTGAAAACTTTGTATAAATTGTTGCATGCCTAAATATCTCAGACACTCAATCCTACTGGACATGAGTATTCCATCCATCTTGATAGAGTAAAACTTCTTTATTATATGGGGGGGGGGAAGGATGGATATAGGTTCTTACATATTTAGTAGAATGATACATTTCGTAGAAAAACCAACTACAAGAACAACCCTCCCTTTTGGGGGATTTGTATGCTCACTAGCTAGTAAATATTGTGTCTCAAACTTAGCAGGGGATGTTTATATCAAAAACAAAGGCCCCATGAGAACACTAACTTTCAAACAAATATTTTGACATCGGGCAGCAGCAAGCAAACCATCAACATTAGGAATTCCAACCACCAAGGATAAGGTGGATGATCTATACAATTTTGTTGATGCAAACTTTGAGAAAGTCTTCAACGAGATGAAGACTATATCCAACACCAAAAAATTGATTCTGGATAAGATGAACCAGCTAGAGGTAGAATTTGTGGATGAAGAAAAAGAAGAAGAAAGTAGAAGGTAAACGGGGGCAACTCCAACTGGTGGTAATTTTTTTTGGAGGTATTGAGTAATAATATTACTAGTGATATTTTTTTATTCTAATACTCTTAATGATTCCGTAATCTAATAGACACATTGATACCTCCAAATGTAGGTGAAGGAGAATTTGAAGAAGAAGAAAGAGAAGAAGGAAAAAAAAAAGATCAAGAAGAAGATTAATCTTTTGAAATTTTTATTTCATTTTGGATTATAATATTTGAAATTGTAGTATGGTTCGAATATATAGTTGGTCTTGGCGGTCAAACTATGAAATGTGTTTGGAAAATTTGTTATGTGGAATTTGTAGCTAGAGCTTCACATTAATTGAGCTAAGTTGGGTGCATTCCTTTAATTTGCAGTTGGCCTTCATATTTTTTTACTGATTTCTTGGTGTATTTCTTCGATTTGCATTTGTCCTTCACAGATTTTATGACTCCTAGGTGCATTCCTAGGATTTGCAGTAGACATTCATTCTGGGTGCATTCATGGAAACATTAAAGCTTTATTTGATTGGAATGTGTTTTGCTTTCTGTAAAAATTTAGTACATCGATGCCATAAAGATCAAAAAGAAGATTAACCTTTTGAAAATTTCATTTCATTTTGGAATGTAATATTTGAAATTGTAATATGGTTTGGATATACAGTTGGTCTTGGCGGTTAAACTATGAAATGTGTTTGGAAAATTGTTAATTGGAATTTGCAGTTAGACATTCACATTAATTGAGCTAAGTTGGGTGTATTCCTTTGATTTGCTGTTGGCCTTCACCATTTTTATTGATTTTTTGGTATATTCCTTTGATTTGCAGTTGGCCTTCACAGATTTTATGACTCCTAAGTGCATTCCTAGGATTTGCAGTTGGCCTTCACAGATTGTATTAATGTGTTAGATGGTAAATTTTGAAATATTTGAATCAGTGTTGTATTATCCCTTTAAGAGTGAAAGAGTCATACATGTAATCCTGCCTGTTCATCCATTGTTATTGCTGAAGCAAACTACGTATGAGAAATTCTCTTGGATAGTAGGTTAATTATATTCGAACACTAGCAAAAAATTTATTTTCGTCAACATATTTTGTGCAGCCATACAGTAGATTTTTGAAAGTTAACTTGGTATTTAAAAATTGTGCAGATAGATGCCATCAAGATTGTTTCGATGGAATCGTAATGCATATTGTATTAAATAGCACATATCTTCCATTATATAAAGTGACTTCTACACGGATAAAAATTGAGAAATAAAACTTTAAAATAACTTCCATCTTATCCGTGCAAACCCTTAATAAATACTCAAACAATTTAATTAACAAAAAAAATAATGGAAGATTAAAAAGAAATAAATCTAAAACCAACTTCCTTTTCATTATCCGTAACCTGCTATTTTCTTCTAACAAACTTAAATACTAAATTTAAAATTGTTTAAATACTACATTTAAAATTTTATTAAAAATACCAAAAAAGTATAAAAATTATTTAACAAATTTTAATTCAAATATATTTAAATATTTGAACTAAGTACATGGTATTATTTGACTCACATATCCAAAACTGTAAAAACATATCAATAACAAATTCTAATTAAAATATATTTAAATAATATTTTAAATTGGTTAATATATATATATATATATATATATATACTTGTATATTATTGGAGAACAAAATCAATAAATATATTTGTACATTACTGGAGTAATAATGATTTGAATACATATTATACACTTGTAACTTTTGTAATAAATTAACGGTAATTAGATAATTATATGTTAATTGTAATCAACAACCAAATATATATCACAAACCAGAATTCTTTTCCCTTTAACGCAAAAAATATTTAATATTCAATGAAAAAAATGATATTCAGATTACCTCGACCATGCTTTAAGATTTTCCTCAATTGGATAGTAGGTTCATGATAGTATTTAAGAATCAAAATTATGAGATTTGCTTATATATTTTATTCAAATTAACGAAAATATTCGAATATAATTTTGAAACTTGGAAGAAGAAATGATATTCAAACTACTGTTAATATTAGATATCAGGTTAATATGATAAAACATCACAACCAAAAAATAATCAGTTTACTTTTTTATATTAAAAGAAAAAATATTATCGTTATAAAACCAAAAATATTATTATATTATATATATTATTATTAAAAAAATAAGTGCAGCCGAATTTTTTTATGCAAAAAAGAAATAATACGCGTTAAACTAGGAGGGGTTTTTAAAAAAAATATCCAGCGTTAAACTATGTCACGCCCCAATCCCAAAATACCGAGGGACTGGACACGTGGCAATGGCCAGCAGCACGCACCGATGGACAACCCAATTTAATGGATCCATCAGGGCATGCTTAAGCTGTAGTCTAACAATAAATAGATCAAGTATTACAAGTCACAGTCTATACTAATCTCATCCACAACAGATAATCATAAATCAAATGCCAGAATAATGCAAATAGAATAAACTAACATATCTCAAATAAAGCGTCTCGGGGAACAATCCGAGAACAAGTCTGATACATCAATGCAATAGACTGGAAATAAAATAACTAGAAACAGAAATAAATGAGTATCTCAAGTCAATACTCAGGAGAAGTTGTCACGCCCCAGTCCCAAAATACGTAGGACCAGGATTACGTGACACGCCAGCTACGCATTCGACCAGACTCTGGTCTGACTCGAATACGTATAAGCTGTAATATAAAGGGCACTATCTAGAATTTTCCATATATGTAAACCTCTATGTCTCAATCCACAATGTACATCAGTCTACAAGAAAGAGCTATATGTGCTAAGGTCGGCCGCCCAATAACACACTAACTCGAATAGACTCGAGAAGAAGTATGAGTCTACAAAACTAGGTTACAACAGCAGATGAATAATCAATATAAAATAACCATAATGCCGGTAGATATAATGTGAGTACCTGGTACCATGCTCGCAAGATATGCCACTCCATCAGTATCTCCAAGTGCTCTGTAATCGTCTATGCTGCAAAACTGGCATGGAACCAGGTCCTCAGAGGGACGTAACAAGGTACAGAAATATAGCATGCCAAGTAAACAGAAAGTAGAAGTGCACGACAGGGTACTCTATCATAACCAACTAGTGTGACACAGTTTAAAGACAATGTTCGACGCGTGGGCTATCCAAAATAAAATCGCAGCTCCGAACACAGAGACACACGGGTCGTACCGTAGCTCCGAGCACAGAGACACACGGGTGTTACCACTACACTATGAAACAGGATCACTATACTATGAAACAGGATCACTACATATACATATATAAGCGCGTGCAGAGTAGCCCAAACGTCTAGTAACTGTCTTCCCCACTGAACCTGAACCTTTAACAGTCTCGACACACGGAAGATAACTCAACAGACGCGACCCTAAGGTCGTCCCAAACTCTGGTCATGATGTCAGTATCAGGATACAAGAATCTGGCACGATCACAGTGTACGAGTATGTCCTGGGGTGTCGATAAGCTCAGGTACGCATATCGAGATACTACGAATCATCCAACAATCTTCCTAGGATGCTATGACGTACGTCTTCACCCGGTTGTGAACCGGACGTGAAGTACCGAACGTCAATATAACTACGTGCACAATGTACATAAAGAACAACAAGTATCTGTAAACTGAAATACAGGGTGGCAAGGTACACTTGCCTGCGTGCGGCTGCTGGTGACGGAGTCCCGGTACCACGTCCAAGTCCTCAGGTCCCGCAGTACCTAGAGATGAGATACAAACCAATAATCAATAATCTGCTCCACACCAGACAGGGATGTAACACACACCTACACTTAAACTCAGTCTCTGCTACGACTCATAGGGACAAGACACTAGGGGGGTTGACCACAGTTGACTATCGGTACGATACGTCAAATCATCTAGTCATCAGTACAATATCATCGACCAATCCTCTTTCTTACCATATTCATCGCGTGGTTCAGTAGTTCAGGTATGCTTATTCCTCGACAGTAACTTCTTATTAAATATTTGGTCTTCCTTTATACAACCATCATTATCATTTCACCCGTTTAATACCATCGGAACAATCCTCAATCATATACCATCAGCTATCACTCGTCTTAAAACTACTTCTCGATCCATCTCACAATAACTACTACTTAATTAAGTTCCACATTATTTATCAATTCTCAAAGAATGTCTAATAGTTCGATATTGCACAATATTCCACAATCAATCTCCTACTCCTCAATGTCCATCAATGTTTTACTATCACAACCATTTAACCCTACTCACCAACAATAATCAATTGCATAAAATGAATAAGTAACTCATTCAAATCTCTTATAACATTTAAACTCTATACTCCTAATAGCATACAGGAATCCCTAAACTAACTAAGTTATAAATAGCAAAAAAATCATAATGTTTAAACCTGCTCCTCTACAACCCTCAAAGTGTTTATACTCAAACGTAATAACCCCAAGATTTTCCATGCATTTATAAACCCTACTCATCAAGTCTAGCTTCTTAAACCCTAACCTTCACTATGTTATATTAAGCCATGATTAATACTATACTGCTCAAGGAGATGGGGAAGAGTTTACCTTGGCGATGCGTAGTGGTGGTGTTGGCCGGTTGATGGAGAAGAACTCGATGCTGCTCGGCTGTTCGTCATCGACGAACTGTAACTGATCGCTCAGTTGATCGTCGAGTTCCATATAATCGGTCACCAGACGCGTCTACGAAGCTTGCCTGCGGATCTCACGGCGGAGGAACGTTTGCCATGGCTCGCACTCAAAGCCGGAAGAAGTTGATCTCCGCCGTGGCTCTGGTCAAGGAGAGGAGCTCCGGTGTTCAGTGTTGGCCGGAGCGAGGGAAGTGTACTGTGGGTCGAAGCTGGACATCAGGCCGGAGTGCACTGTCATCTCAGCCGCCAGAGCTGCACTATGCACTGTGCACAGCGGCTGGAGGGGTATTGTTGTACTGTCGGGCTGCGCGGGGGTGCACCGCCGGGGCGGCGGGGATGGCTGCACAGCCGAAGGGAGAAGATTGCACAATGGGGGATCTCGACGCCGGATGATTTGTCGGAGAACCGCGGGCGTGCTCGACACGGGGACAGTGCCAGAGAACAGCCCCGTCGGTGCTCGAACTGGCCGGTCGAGGGGGCTCGCCGGGGAATGGTGGCAGTGGATAGCGAGGGTGGTGGTAATGGAGCTGGCCCGCCGGAGTGAGCAGCACGGTCAGGGAAGAACTCGAGCAGCCGACGGTCAGCGGGGGATATGCAACGTGGACCGGAGTGGTCGGTCGAGCTGCTGAGCCGAGGTCAGCCACCGGACGGGCACAGTAGGCGAGGGAGGGTGCTGCACTGTCGGCTGCTGTGGACAGCCGCGCGGGGGAGAAAAACAGTTGCAAGCCGGTCGGGGGGTTCTCCGCCGGAGCGGGGGTGCGGGGTCAGCCATGGGGTCGGCCGGATGCTTCACTTGGAAAGAAATAATAAGGGAAGGAGAAGTGGAAGAATGGAGATGGTGTAGGGAAGAAGAAGAAGAAGAAATAAAGGAGAAAAAGAAAGTAGGATTCGGTTTACATGGAGAAAAGAGAGGAGAGAGAGAGAGAGGGTGGGGTTTCCCAAATATTGGAATTAGGGCCGGTTGGGAAGTGTGAGGGTGGGTGATGTGATGTTTTATAGGATAGTGTGTGGTGATGAAGGGTGGAGATGATGACATATAAAATGGAGGATTGAGATTCATTATGAAGACAAATAGGTTTTTTCATGAAGGGGGGTGTGATTGGGACCCTATTTTGGGACCCTCTCAATTATTCATGACCAATAGGATGTGGCAAACAATTTAATAATTACAAATAAGCCCCCGTAAATTCGAGAATTTGCATGACACATGAAATGACGCAAAAATTACGGAGAAAAATATATTTAAAAATTGTCATGGTGAGGGGGTTTTGCGCGTTAGGCGCGGGTCTAATCTGAAGGGCATTGGGATTAATTTAGGATAAAAATAGAATTTACAAAGTTGGTAAATCCCGATTTAAATAGAGATAACGCGTCCCGCGAATTTAATTTAATTGGGGCCTGCGGGGTCAAAATTTGGAAATGACGCAAAGGCCAAAAATGGTGGGGGCTTGGAGTCGGTCTTGGACCCTTTAGTTGGTCCGGCTCAACGGGTTAAGTTGGTACCCCAAAATCGAGGGTGACGACACAGGTGTCCGACACGGAATTAAATACGGGTTACAATTTTCAAAATGTTGTGCAATTAATTTAGAGCACACAAAAATTGATTTTAACAGTCAGAAAAGTCCAGTGCCTAATTTGGCGAGTTGAGTCGGAAGTACAATAATTGTATAAAATTTATGGGCTGATAATGGGCTCCAAATAATTTGACAAAGATAGGGTGTGCCAATGGTTTAAATTAATTGGATTAAAATTCCAGGTAAATATCCTCTACTCTAAACCTCAATATCTTCTATCAAAATTTTTTCTGGTCCACTCTAACTATCTACAGAATAAATTGAGGGGGTTTACATTCTTCCCAACTTAAAAAAATTTTGTCCCCGAAATTAAAAGTAAAGCACGATAATATCTAACAGAATTTAAAATAACTAGTAATTAAATTGCCGTACGTAAATTCGTACCTTGCTCCTCAAATAAGTACGAGAATCGCTGCCGAATAGAATCCTCGTGCTCCCAAGTAGACTCGCCTGGCGAATGGTGCTTCCATGCCACTCTGACCAGTCGAATCGTCTGTCCACTCAAAGTCTTCTCGCTGCGATCGAGAATCTCAACTGGCTGCTCTACGTAAGACAGGCTGGGCCCGATTGTAATCTCTGAATGATCAAGTACGTGGCTAGGGTCTGCGATATATCTTCTCAGTTGCGATACGTGAAATACGTCATGTACTCCCTCTAATGATGGAGGTAATGCAAGACGGTAAGCCACTTCGCCAACTCGTTCCAGAATGTCAAAAGGTCCGATATACCTCGGACTCAGCTTGCCTCTGCCTCTGAATCTGATGGTACCACGAGTGGGCGATATCCTCAAAAATATGTGGTCACCCTCCTTGAACTCCAATGGTATGCGGTGCGCATCTGCCCAGTGTTCCTGTCTGTCCTGTGCTGCGCGCAGGTGGCTCCGAATCTGCTTGACCTTCTCTACTGTCTGTGTCACCAATTTTGGACCAAGTATCTGACGCTCTCCCACGTCACTCCAACAAACTGGCGACCTACATTTTCTGCCGTACAGTGCCTCATAGGGTGCCATCTGTATGCTGGCCTGGTAACTATTATTGTAGGAGAATTCCACCAAGTGTAGATGGTCCTCCCAAGATCCTCCAAAATCAATCATACACGCTCGCAATATATCCTCTAATATCTGTATCGTGCGCTCTGACTGTCCATCAGTCTGTGGATGATACGCAGTGCTGAACTTGAGACGAGTTCCTAGGCTCTCCTGCATACTCCACCAAAAATGTGACGTGAATCTGGAATCACGATCCGATACGATGCTGACAGGTACTTCATATAATCGTACTATCTATCTCATATACATGTCAACTAGTATCTCTGCGGATTGTCTAACTCTGAAGGGCAAGAAATGTGCAGACTTGGTGAGTCTGTCTACGACAACCCAAACTGCATCCTTTCCGCTAGGGCTTCGCGGAAATCCTGTGACGAAGTCCATGGTAATGTGTTCCCACTTCCACTCGGGAATGGGGAGAGGCTGCAATAATCCTGCAGTCCTCTGATGTTCAGCCTTGACTTGCTGACAAACTAAACGCTTCGCCACAAATCTTGTAATTTCCCTCTTCATCCCATGCCACCAGAAATACTGTCTCAAGTCTCGGTACATCTTCGTAACCCCCGGATGAATGGAATAAATCGAGCTATGAGTCTCAGTTATCAACTCTTGGCGTAACTCGCCACTCGGAACATATAGGCGATCTCCGTACCTCAGCGTTCCGTCTTCATGAATCCTAAGTCCCGTCTGCAGGCCGGCTTCTGTTCTCTCTCGCAGATGTCAAAATCTCGCATCTGTAGGCAATGCTGCCTTGATCCTCTCGATCAAAGTAGACTGAACCTCAAGACTGGCCATCTGTCCATTCATGCCTGGCAATACGATCTCTATCCCAAGCTCCTGGATATCCTCTAGTAACTATCGCTGCGTCGTCAAAAAGTATGCCATGGGCTTCCTGCTTAAGGCATCTGCTACGACATTTGCCTTGCCAGGGTGGTACTGCAGCTCAATGTCATAATCTGTCATCAACTCTAGCCAGCGTCTCTACCTCATATTGAGCTTCTTCTGCGTGTAGACGTACTTTAGGCTTTTATGATCTGTATAAATCTCCACAAGCTCACTATAAAGGTAATATCTCCATAGCTTTAGTGCAAATATCACCGGAGCTAGCTCCAAGTCGTGCGTCGGATAGTTCTTCTCATGAACTCTTAACTGTCTCGATGCGTAGGCTATCACCTTGCCGTGTTGCATCAGTACATATCCCAATCCGCTCCCTGACGCATCACTGTATACTACAAATCCTCCTGATCCTGAGGGTAGTGTCAAAATTGGTGCTGATGTCAGACGTTTCTTCAGTTCATCGAAAGCCGCCTGACACTCGTCGGTCCAGGTAAACTCTTCGCCTTTACGCGTCAGTCGCGTCATAGGCGCAGCTATCCTCAAAAAGTTTTCCACGAACCTCCGGTAATATCCGGCAAGTCCGAGGAAACTCCTAACCTCCGTAACTGATGTAGGGGTAGGCCAGGTCTCTACTGCAGCTATCTTCTCTGGATCAACTGATAGTCCATCTCCGATGATTATGTGTCCCAGAAATGGTACTCTGTCCAAGCAAAATTCATATTTACTGAGTTTGGCGTACAGCCTCTCATGTCTCAGCGTCTCCAACACAATCCTGAGATGTCTCTCATGCTCCTCCTGGCTCTTGGAATATATCAGGATATCGTCTATAAATACCACCACGAACTTATCTAAGTACTGGTGGAAGACATTGTTCATCAAATACATGAATACTGCTGGCGCGTTGGTTAAACCAAACGGCATGACTAAAAACTCATAGTGGCCATACTTCGTCCGAAAGGCCGTCTTCTGGATGTCCTCTTTCCGTACCTTGATCTGATGATATCCGGATCTGAGATCGATCTTCGAGAATACATATGCGCCACTTAGCTGATTCAACTGTATTGTCCCATCTTTCTTCGGCACAATTTAGATGGGTTTTTCCCCATGGAGTAACACTAGCCCAACTGAAACTCTTGTCCAAGTGATCGTCTAATATGGACATTCAACTCAACCAACTCTTTCGGTGCTAGTCTGAAGACGAAAAAAATAATTGGCTCGGCTCTGGGAGCCCACTCTTTAACAATCTCCAACTCTCTATCAGGTGACAAGCCTAGAAGATCCTCTAGAAAAATATCCTCAATTCTGATATAACATGGTGGTACATTGGTTCACCTCCTGTATTGTATACCTCTAAGGTAGATGGGCACCATACTCCCAGGCTCTCTGAAGAAACTCAACCTCAGGGTAATCCGGTGGTCTAAGGATGACACAACTACGACGGCAATCAAGCATTGTGTGGTATGGGCTCAGCCAATCCATGTCTATGATAATGTCATAGTCTAGACTTTAACCTCAAGATAAATTCTCCTGTTCAATTTCCAACATCAATCCTCAAAAGAAAATATTTTTCTCGCCTAATATATAATTATCTTCTCCTCAAAGTTTTCCCCTAAAATTCTATTCCTCGAATTTCTTCTTTTCGTTATTCATCTCTCCAAGTCGCATAGTGCAATTATAATAATAATGTCACCCAAGCACATAACTAAAATTTCCTGGAATTCGATTAGTATCTCTCAAGTGAGATCCTAAAGTTTCCATCTCCTCTAGCTCAAAATCATCGTTTCTAGCTTTGCTATCATATCCTACCACTAGTTTCCATCATCAGGCTATGCATTCCCACAAATCATTCTAGGTTATGATCAACAATCCTTCCAGCTCTCAGTACTTCCAAGATAACTGCTACCTCAAGCACGGGTAGGGTACTACTGGGTCCAACTCTCTTGCCAGACTCCCACTCTAGTTCTAAAATCCAAAGATCCTATCAATCTGTCCTGATAAGGTAGCACTCTTCTCCAAGAAAGGTATACGGATTCTATCTCCTGTCGTCTGGTCTTCGATCTTCTTCTGGAGGGAAGTCATCAGTCACAAGCATTCGTCTCCCCGAACAATAAGGGACGAGAAACAAGGATAGCGATATTGACGAAGATTAAACGAATGCAAAGTGGAAGTCCAAGGGCGATAATCACATACAAAGAGTTTTTAAAATCGATTATGGATTGAGATCATATTCAACAATCATAACATCTATTCCTAATTTGCAGGATCGCTTGGCACAGTCAGGTGACCAAGACAATTTAAATCGGACCTGCATGGGCCACCACAAAAACATGTCACGCCCCAGTCCCAAAATACGTAGGACCAGGATTACATGACACGCCAGCGACGCATTCGACCAGACTCTGGTCTGACTCGAATACGTATAAGCTGTAATATAAAGGACACTATCTAGAATTTTCCATATATGTAAACCTCTATGTCTTAATCCACAATGTACATCAGTCTACAAGAAAGAGCTATATGTGCTAAGGTCGGCCGCCCAATAACACACTAACTCGAATAGACTCGAGAAGAAGTATGAGTCTACAAAACTAGGCTACAACAGCAGATGAATAATCAATGTAAAATAACCATAATGCCGGTAGATATAATGTGAGTACCTGGTACCATGCTCGCAAGATATGCCACTCCATCAGTATCTCCAAGTGCTCCGTAATCGTCTATGCTGCAAAACTGGCAGGGAACCAGGTCCTTAGAGGGACGTAACAAGGTACAAAAATATAGCATGCCAAGTAAACAGAAAGTAGAAGTGCACGACAGGGTACTCTATCATAACCAACTAGTGTGACACAGTTTAAAGATAATGTTCGACGCGTGGGCTGTCCAAAATAAAACTGCAGCTCCGAACACAGAGACACACGGGTCGTACCGTAGCTCCGAGCACAGAGACACACGGGTGTTACCACTATACTATGAAACAGGATCACTATACTATGAAAAAGGATCACTACATATACATATATAAGCGCGTGCTGTCACTACCACATTCCGAAAACAGGGATATTTTCGACTTTTTACAATATTTAATATTATGGTATTTATAATTTAGTAATTGCATGATAGTATATTTAATTTAAATGATTATGGGTGATGTGTAATTAAATATAATATTATATACAGTGTTTATTTACTTTGAGCTAGTAGACTTGACCTAGAAGCCCAGTAGATGCCCACCTGTCCGAATTGTAGAATCCTGTAATTAATTATTTTATCTAGAATTTAATTCTTGGAGTTGTATTTAATTACCGCATTTTATTTAATTATTGCGCATTGCCTTTGCTTCGATATTTGGAGCGCTATCCTGACTTTTGTCTTCCAACGAATTTTACAATCTTGCCCTAGACATGCCCACCTTCCATTCTGCTATTTTTGCAACTCATAATTATGCTCTCTGTGCATTATTTATAGCCGCACAAAAAATTGTCGTGGACGTTATTTAATAAATTCCTATTTTGTATCGTTGTGCGTTCCAATCGAAAATTGGAGGCAATCTTGACCTATTTTTCGTGCGGCCCAAATTAGGGTAATATTCTGTTCTGAGTCTTCTTCATTATTGGTATTGATGACCTGACCTGATTTTGGCCCCATGTACTCCTAATTAATTTTAGAACACAACTTGCATTTATTTCTAATTTAATTGAGGATACTATTAAACCAATTCTGAAATTTCAATTTAATTCCAGTGCCCTGCTATTTTAGCCCACACCAAACTTACAGCGCCCCCTGACCCTATAAAACACCGGACACCGAATCGCCCGCCAAATTTTGTCATTTCATGCGTCTGTGCAAATACCCAAATTTAAGGGGGCTAATTTGCAAATTTGCAGTTTTGGTGTAAACACCCATTTGTTTAAACCAATGAGGAATCCTTAATATTTTTATCACCCTCATCCCCACATGAACATTCTTCATGTCCAATCTGGACCACTCATTTAAAGTGGGTCCATCCTCACCATTAGATTCACACACCCTCTCACCCTTTTACTATTTAATGTCACATCAACCCATTTCCCTAGAAAACCCTAATCCCCAAGCAAGCCCCCACCTTCTCACAAGCCTCCATCCTCTCTAACGTAGGAAGAAATCCTCCTTCCTTCTTCTTCTTTTTTCTTCTCTTCTTCTTCCTTTTTCTTCTCCTTCCCTTATTTTTTTTTGAATTTGAATTTAACATTAGAACAGGGGGGAAACCAACCTACTGTTCATCCCTATACCCGGCCTTCGGCCATCCCCTCCGGCCGCTGGCAGCCACCTGGCCTGTCCCCGAGCACCGACCCCTGCTGGCCTGCTCCTCCCCTCGCCACCCGCAAGCTCTTCCTCCCTCCACCTGTGCTACTCCGGCCGGCAACTCCCTTCACCACCAGTGCCATTATCACCACCACCATCATCTTCATCACCACCACCAACCGGCCAGGCCCGACCCGCTGGCTGCTGCTCGGCCACTCACCACCCTACTGTCCTCCGCCTCTCCCTCGCGTCGACTGACCCCATCGAGCAGAACCACCGGCCAAGCATCCTCCTCCCCACTCTTCTTCCGGCCCGAGCCCCCATGCGACCGGAGCGACAACAGCATTTCCCCGCTGCATCTCCTCCGAGCCGAGCCGAGCCACCTCCGTCCTCCAGTCTCCGGCGTAGACTTTCCCCGCTGCATCACTCCCCCATCGACCACTGCTCATCCCAGTCTCCTCACGGCGAGCCAGGCCTCCACGCGGCTCTTTCCCGAGCAGTACCAGCCCCACCATTGCAGTCCGGTGTGAGCTCCTCCCTATTCCTCCCTCGGCCAGTTCGAGCCCCACTTCCCGGCCATCCCGAAGCTGCTGTCCACCCGGCCCGACTTCTTCCTGGCGAGTCCTCCCCTCACTCGAGCTCAGTCCCGAACCTCCTCCCGCCGAGTCCATTACTCCACCCTGCAGTGACCCGACCAGCCTCCTCGTATGACCGGAGCACCACTGTCCCGAGCAACAGTACCACCACCTCGTCGACGACGTCTTCGTCATCGTCGAGCACAGGTACGGTTTCCCTCGTATATACGCATGTGTGTGTGTGTGTATACGTGTACGAATAAATGTGTATATACGTATATGTAAATACTAATATATGTATATGTATGTTATATATTAAATTGATGTTAATATGTACATGTATATGTATATATAGATATTAATATAAAATTGGTATATATGGTATATATATATTGTTCAACTAATGTATATATATTATACATGAAATTAAATGATACATACATATATTGTGTATGTATTTAATTTAGTGCATGTATATATGTATAAGTATATTAATGTTATTTTGTATATGTATTTAATAGTATATATGTATATATTTAATATAATCTGTATACGTGTACATGTATATTTTAATATGTACATGTATATGTATATATATATGTATTTAATATGATTAGTATATATATATATATATATACGTATTCTACTATATGTATTAT
Organism: Iris macrosiphon; assembly: GCA_036927795.1. Classification (NCBI taxonomy): domain Eukaryota; kingdom Viridiplantae; phylum Streptophyta; class Magnoliopsida; order Asparagales; family Iridaceae; genus Iris; species Iris macrosiphon. The sequence goes on from JAYESA010000003.1 coordinate 161,184,133, forward strand.
TGGTATACTTAATATATTTTTACTATATAAAATTGGCATATGTGTAATTTCACTTGTATATACTACAACCTCAAACCAGTATATATGTATATATATATATATACATATTATATGATAGTATATATGGTACATATATTAGCATATATCAATTGTATTTATGGATTTTAGTACATATAGTAAATTCTATTTTTGGGTTATATATATATATATACCTTGTGTAAAGTAAGTCATAGTGGAATTATATAATTAAACATACAGTATTATTTTTATATACAAGCATTAGTTTTATTTAAGCATATAAATACACATCTATTTTCATATCAAATGAATAATATGTATATGTGTAAATTTAAAAAGGTATATTTTAATTATAATTAAATAGTATTAATGTGTGTGATATATATAGATATATATATATTGGTCTATCTACTAGATGACCCTAGTTGACCAGTATCATGCCAGGCATAGCCCTGAGTTAGGCACTTGATTGTGTGTTTAGTATAGCATCTGATGCAAATGTTGTATTATTTTATTATATGTTTATAGGACTGTTGGATCCTCCAGACGATACTCTGGGACAGGACCTCGGTATTCACCAGCTAAGGACCCAAGGCGAGTACATTCTCTGATTAGTTTCTAATTTATGATATCTTCTATGTTCACTGTATCTAGTGTAAATATCCATGTTCTTGACACATTGGTTACACGGATTGGTATACACGGATCTCGTCATGAGATGTTATTCCTTATTCATGGTGTAGCTTGTACAAGACTTGTTTCCTTGATATCTTGTGCATGTACAGACACTGAGATCCGGGGAGATTTGCTACCTCCCTAGGGAATCCCGTGCCATAGCGTACCATGATTGGATCTACTATACCAGTCGGGGGTTGGGGAGTATTTTAGTGTAGATATGTGATCATACCCAACTTTTCATGCATCATAGCTCACCCCACATCTCACGTCGGGTGCGGCCTGACCATCTCCGTGCCTCATAGCTGTTACGTGTGATTAGCCTGACCTCTACATGCATCATAGCTAACCAACGGTTAGCCTGACCTTCCATGAATCATAGCTAATCATATATAACCAGCCTGATCAAGTTCCCAAGCCGATCACATGTTAAAGCTAGTACTCACACACTTAGTCATAGGTTTCTTGCTCATTGACATATTATTTCTTTTCCTGCATTTACTTACAGTATTTCTAGTATTTCTTTCCTTGTACATTTCTCGTACCTATACATGTATCTGGTATATTTCCATCTAGAACTGCTACATAGTTTATGTCATTTATATAGAACTGCTATTTAGAGATGTACTTTGCTCCTTCCTGACTGGAAAATATTTTTCCAGACTGTGACCTTAGTGGACTTGTTTCTGACACTTGGGGATTGGTTGTTACTGATTTCAGGTATGATTATTTTTGTCAGTAGACTTGTGTTGTATTCTTTTGTTTCTTCAAATTCTTATCGTGCTGTAGTTGTGATTGAGTATGTTGTTCATTTTATAGTGTTATCCGTGTCTCCTTATGGAGTTGGATACTAGTGTGAGATTATTTAGATAGTACTTGACCTAGACAGCGTTCTACCGCCGATGCTGCAGCGTAGGCTGGACGTACCCATGCACTCGTGCCCCTAAACCGGGTGCGGGTCGTGACACGTTTTAGTGGTGGCCCATGCAGGTCAGACTTCGCGAGTTGTGCGATGTCGTAGTAGTGTGGCATCCTTGTTATGCTACTGCGTACCTGCGATAGGATCTAGGACATAGGATACTAGGATGAGAGAGGATACTCAATCACAATTTATTTGAAAGATTTCCTGGGATGACCCCATGAGAATCTTATTATAATTTCCAATTTAATTCCTTCGCCCTTGTTTCCGTCCGTCCTCACTCGTTGATATTGAGTTTGATTCTTGTTGACCAGTTGTTAACTTTAATTCTTGGTATCGTTGTTGAGTTGATTTCATATTGAGATAAATTTTACGGGCTAAAATTTACGGTATCATCTGATGACATATGTTGATGAGGACAGTGAGAAAGGTAAAACGTCTACTTTGGTTATGGACCCTAGAGTTTATCGCAGCCATATTAACTGTGGTGACGAGAACGTAGGAACCTGACTTGGATGTACATACTATAGTTATGAAGCTTAGAGTCTTTCGCAGCCATACCGGTTGGCGTGGCGAAGATTCTAGATGACGTGATTATAGAGTTGCATACCTTAGTTACGGAACCTGTCGTTTATCGCATCTATGCTTACTGGCGTGGCGAGGATTCTGTGTGTCATGATTTCTGACAGACGTGTATGATTATCAGGTTGTATCTTAAATTGGTTCTTAAAGTATCATCTCAAGACTTATCTATTTCTGTTATTCCAGGACTTTGTTCCATCGCTTCTTTTCTTTACTAAGCAGTAAGGATACCTTCTGTCCTCAATCCAATTCCTTTTGAGCTTCTATTCCTTGAGGGTTCCTTGTTAAGTATGATAATTAGTGACTTGTAATTATGTCTGTGTCTTGAGTATTAGTATTGACTGAGTGTTGCTTGTGAGTTGTAAGTGTTTCCTAGTTGGACATGTGAGCAGTAGGCCTTGATCTAGAATTAACCCATAACATAGTACCTTGTAACAATGGTTCTAGGATAAGGTCATTAGAGACTGTGAGTAGAAGGAGAGTATAGAGTATCAGTGATAGTTCAAGAGTTAGTATCAGAGCCAACATACCCGTCCTGGATAATCATGATTATGCAATTGGATGATCTACGTGAACAATTAAGTATCCAGGAATTATGTTAAGGATTGATGGAGCATGATGTTCAATTTGATGATTGATATCGGAAGTGTTAAAGGTAAGGATATATATACGCATAAAGAGTTAGTGAGCTGTCATGAGTGGAGGAATATTGGAATTGGTAATGAAATTGGTGAGGCGTATCACAGACCAGTTTAACAGGCTGTAAAAGATTACAGAGAAATACATATACAACAATCGAGATGAGGAACCATACACATAACCGCGAGAGTAAAGAAACATGAGTGTTATAGTAGATACATGTAATCATGAGTTATAATGAGCTTGATGAGATGATTCATTAATGAAGCTAGTAATATAATACCAAGAGTGCCAATAATTCTATATCAAGGATTATTGGAAATGGTGCTAGTAACAGTAAGCACTCGGTGTGATGATAATTAGATGATATACCAGTTGACATAAATTGAAATCATGAAAGAAAACACAGTTGATGATAACTTTGATCATTGGAGGTAATAGTACAAGTGATTCAGGTAGTACAATTTTAGTACACAATTATAGACACTAGATGCATTGAGTGCACCTTGAGTATCAGAGACCGTGAGCACTGATATGTACATTGTGGAGTTATAAATTAAAATGTGGAAATAAGATTTTATTTGAGGAGTTGAGATTATGTCAAAAAATTTTTTTGAGGACTTCAAATATGAATTCAATAAACATGGTTAAGGCTACAAAGATTTTAGAAGTGATTAAATTTTATTTCGATGTTGAGTATCTGATTTTGAGGAGGTATATACAATTTATTTTTAAGTTGATCGAGAAGTTAAACCTTGACGATTATTTTGAGGATTAATTTTATGGTAGATGAGAGATTTGAATATTAATATATGAGTAGATGATATACACGTGTAAGGATTTGATGACTTGAGCATGATTGAGATGGCACCGCAGACTGACTTGGGTGTCCATCTAAAGTTGTATTGGAAAGAGCAGTACTTAGTATGGTGTGTTATACTTGGGTGCACTTGAGTGATAAGAACGACTAGTATGAACAATTGTAGTAGGAACGGGAACTGGCAGAGAATATGGTACTAAAGAAATAGAGGTATCAAACTTAGATGCATTATTGAACCATGGTTATATTAGAGGTTCTTGGTATCAGATTCTGGTATTAATAGACAGGTGTGTGCAATACGGATATATTCATGGATCTTGTGGATAAATGATTAGTTGATATGGGTACCAGTGTACAGGGATAGGAATTAGTTAGTGAATGTGCTAGAGTTAAGTGTTTGTTAGAGATAGGAGATACCGCAAAAATGTGTTAGCAGGTTCTGTCCTTTCCTTCCTTCTGTCCCTATCTCTTGATTGATTGACTGATACCTTAGTACCGTAGCTTGTATGCATGATTCTTGTTATAATGTAGTTAGTAGTACCTCTGATACAGAGACTACAATACCATAACAAAAGACACCATGACCGTACATATTCCCTTTAGGTTGCATGTTGTATGATTATAGGACAGATTTTAGACCAGGATTATTGGGGTTTGACCATGACGAAGATCTGTGACAAGGTTATGACTTGACCAAGGGATAAGATGATTCAAAATTCAAGGATAAGCATCTATTTAAATAAAGAGTTAATGAGATAATATAACAGAATTGATGGAGCATTGATCTTTCGAAGATCGAGGTATGATTGAAATTTGAGGATAAACATTAATTTAAATAAAGGATTAAAAATTTAACATGGCAGAATTGGTGGTTTATTAATTCCAGGAAAAATATGACATGCTTAAATTGGTTATTAAATTTAGAAATTTTGGGAGATTTATCAATATATTTATTAAATTGCAAGTTATGAATTTTTTGAATTTTATATTGGATATTGCAATTTGAAAATCCCTAAGTATCGCATTGTTGAGTATTTGAGGAAAGAGGAAATCGAGTTATAAATCATTGATAGACTAATATTTGAATTCAAACTTTTTGGACGAGATTACGCTATATATATGTGCATTGATTAAAAATCAAATTTGAGGAGTGGATATTAAATTCTGAGTAATGAATTATTAACTAAAACTTTCAAGGAAATTTTGATAAAAATGGACTTTGATTTCATTTCGAGGATTTTTTTCAGGAATGAAATAATATCAGAATTTTTGACAAATTGTGAAAAGACCTTGTGGATTATTAATTGATTCGTGGTTGATGAATTTAAATTGAGGGAAATAATAATGTGTATGAATAAACACTACTATGAGGATTTTTAAATTTTGAAGATGAAATTCTTTTAAGGTGGGTAGACTTGTCACTACCACATTCCGAAAACAGGGGTATTTTCAACTTTTTACAATATTTAATATTATGGTATTTACAATTTAGTAATTGCATGATAGTATATTTAATTTAAATGATTATGGGTGATGTGTAATTAAATATAATATTATATACAGTGTTCATTTACTTTGAGCTAGTAGACTTGACCTAGAAGCCCAGTAGATGCCCACCTGTCCGAATTGTAGAATCCTGTAATTAATTATTTTATCTAGAATTTAATTCTTGGAGTTGTATTTAATTACCGTATTTTACTTAATTATTGCGCATTGCCTTTGCTTCGATATTTGGAGCGCTATCCTGACTTTTGTCTTCCAACAAATTTCACAATCTTGCCCTAGATATGCCCACCTTCCATTCTGCTATTTTTGCAACTCATAATTATGCTCTCTGTGCATTATTTATAGCCGCACAAAAAATTGTCGCGGACGTTATTTAATAAATTCCTATTTTGTATCGTTGTGCGTTCCAATCGAAAATTGGAGGCAATCTTGACCTATTTTTTGTGTGGCCCAAATTAGGGTAATATTCTGTTCTGAGTCTTCTTCATTATTGGTATTGATGACCTGGCCTGATTTTGGCCCCATGTACTCCTAATTAATTTTAGAACACAACTTGTATTTATTTCTAATTTAATTGAGGATACTATTAAACCAATTCTGAAATTCCAATTTAATTCCAGTGCCCTGCTATTTTAGCCCACACCAAACTTACAGCGCCCCCTGACCCTACAAAACACCGGACACCGAATCGCCCGCCAAATTTCGTCATTTCATGCGTCTGTGCAAATACCCAAATTTAAGGGGGCTAATTTGTAAATTTACAGTTTTGGTGTAAACACCCATTTGTTTAAACCAATGAGGAATCCTTAATATTTTTATCACCCTCATTCCCACATGAACATTCTTCATGTCCAATCTGGACCACTCATTTAAAGTGGGTCCATCCTCACCATTTGATTCACACACCCTCTCACCCTTTTACTATTTAATGTCACATCAACCCATTTCCCTAGAAAACCCTAATCCCCAAGCAAGCCCCCACCTCCTCACAAGCCTCCATCCTCTCTAACGTAGGAAGAAATCCTCCTTCCTTCTTCTTCTCTTTTCTTCTCTTCTTCTTCCTTTTTCTTCTCCTTTCCTTATTTTTTTTTTGAATTTGAATTTAACATTAGAACAGGGGGGAAACCAACCTACTGTTCATCCCTACACCCGGCCTCCGGCCATCCCCTCCGGCCGCTGGCAGCCACCCGGCCTGTCCCCGAGCACCGACCCCTGCTGGCCTGCTCCTCCCCTCGCCACCCGCAAGCTCTTCCTCCCTCCACCTGTGCTACTCCGGCCGGCAACTCCCTTCACCACCAGTGCCATTATCACCACCACCATCATCTTCATCACTACCACCAACCGGCCAGGCCCGACCCGCTGGCTGCTGCTCGGCCACTCACCACCCTACTGTCCTCCGCCTCTCCCTCGCGTCGACTGACCCCATCGAGCAGAACCACCGGCCAAGCATCCTCCTCCCCACTCTTCTTCCGGCCCGAGCCCCCATGCGACCGGAGCGGCAACAGCATTTCCCCGCTGCATCTCCTCCGAGCCGAGCCGAGCCACCTCCGTCCTCCAGTCTCCGGCGTAGACTTTCCCCGCTGCATCACTCCCCCATCGAACACTGCTCATCCCAGTCTCCTCACGGCGAGCCAGGCCTCCACGCGGCTCTTTCCCGAGCAGTACCAGCCCCACCATTGCAGTCCGGTGTGAGCTCCTCCCCATTCCTCCCTCGGCCAGTTCGAGCCCCACTTCCCGGCCATCCCGAAGCTGCTGTCCACCCGGCCCGACTTCTTCCCGGCGAGTCCTCCCCTCACTCGAGCTCAGTCCCGAACCTCCTCCCGCCGAGTCCATTACTCCACCCTGCAGTGACCCGACCAGCCTCCTCGTATGACCGGAGCACCACTGTCCCGAGCAACAGTACCACCACCTCGTCGACGACGTCTTCGTCATCGTCGAGCACAGGTACGGTTTCCCTCGTATATACGCATGTGTGTGTGTGTGTATACGTGTACGAATAAATGTGTATATACGTATATGTAAATACTAATATATGTATATGTATGTTATATATTAAATTAATGTTAATATGTACATGTATATGTATATGTAGATATTAATATAAAATTGGTATATATGGTATATATATATTGTTCAACTAATGTATATATATTATACATGAAATTAAATGATACATACATATATTGTGTATGTATTTAATTTAGTGCATGTATATATGTATAAGTATATTAATGTTATTTTGTATATGTATTTAATAGTGTATATGTATATATTTAATATAATCTGTATACGTGTACATGTATATTTTAATATGTACATGTATATGTATATATATATGTATTTAATATGATTAGTATATATATATATACGTATTCTACTATATGTATTATTGGTATACTTAATATATTTTTACTATATAAAATTGGCATATGTGTAATTTCACTTGTATATACTACAACCTCAAACCAGTATATATGTATATATATATATACATATTATATGATAGTATATATGGTACATATATTAGCATATATCAATTGTATTTATGGATTTTAGTACATATAGTAAATTCTATTTTTGGGTTATATATATATATATATATATATATATATATATATATATATATATATATATATATATATATATATACACCTTGTGTAAAGTAAGTCCTAGTGGAATTATATAATTAAACATACAGTATTATTTTTATATACAAGCATTAGTTTTATTTAAGCATATAAATACACATCTATTTTCATATCAAATGAATAATATGTATATGTGTAAATTTAAAAAGGTATATTTTAATTATAATTAAATAGTATTAATGTGTGTGATATATATAGATATATATATATTGGTCTATCTACTAGATGACCCTAGTTAACCAGTATCATGCCAGGCATAGCCCTGAGTTAGGCACTTGATTGTGTGTTTAGTATAGCATCTGATGCAAATGTTGTATTATTTTATTATATGTTTATAGGACTGTTGGATCCTCCAGACGATACTCTGGGACAGGACCTCGGTATTCACCAGCTAAGGACCCAAGGCGAGTACATTCTCTGATTAGTTTCTAATTTATGATATCTCCTATGTTCACTGTATCTAGTGTAAATATCCATGTTCTTGACACATTGGTTACACGGATTGGTATACACGGATCTCGTCATGAGATGTTATTCCTTATTCATGGTGTAGCTTGTACAAGACTTGTTTCCTTGATATCTTATGCATGTACAGACATTGAGACCCGGGGAGATTTGCTACCTCCCTAGGGAATCCCGTGCCATAGCGTACCATGATTGGATCTACTATACCAGTCGGGGGTTGGGGAGTATTTTAGTGTAGATATGTGATCATACCCAACTTTTCATGCATCATAGCTCACCCCACATCTCACGTCGGGTGCGGCCTGACCATCTCCGTGCCTCATAGCTGTTACGTGTGATTAGCCTGACCTCTACATGCATCATAGCTAACCAATGGTTAGCCTGACCTTCCATGAATCATAGCTAATCACATGTAACCAGCCTGATCAAGTTCCCAAGCCGATCATATGTTAAAGCTAGTACTCACACACTTAGTCATAGGTTTCTTGCTCATTGACATATTGTTTCTTTTCCTGCATTTACTTACAGTATTTCCAGTATTTCTTTCTTTGTACATTTCTCGTACCTATACATGCATCTGGTATATTTCCATCTAGAACTGCTACATAGTTTATGTCATTTATATAGAACTGCTATTTAGAGATGTACTTTGCTCCTTCCTGACTGGAAAATATTTTTCCAGACTGTGACCTTAGTGGACTTGTTTCTGACACTTGGGGATTGGTTGTTACTGATTTCAGGTATGATTATTTTTGTCAGTAGACTTGTGTTGTATTCTTTTGTTTCTTCAAATTCTTATCGTGCTGTAGTTATGATTGAGTATGTTGTTCATTTTATAGTGTTATCCGTGTCTCCTTATGGAGTTGGATACTAGTGTGAGATTATTTAGATAGTACTTGACCTAGACAGCGTTCTACCGCCGATGCTGCGGCGTAGGCTGGACGTACCCACGCACTCGTGCCCCTAAACTGGGTGCGGGTCGTGACACGTGCAGAGTAGTCCAAACGTCTAGTAACTGTCTTCCCTATCCCAAGCGGTCAACGATTGTGCGCTGAACCTGAACCTCTAACAGTCTCGACACACGGAAGATAACTCAACAGACGCGACCCTAAGGTCGTCCCAGTCTCTGGTCATGATGTCAGTATCAGGATACAAGAATCTGGCCCGATCACAGTGTACGAGCGTGTCCTGGGGTGTCGATAAGCTCAGGTACGCATATCGAGATACTACGAATCATCCAACAATCTTCCTAGGATGCTATGACGTATGTCTTCACCCGGTTGTGAACCGGACGCGAAGTACCGAACGTCAATATAACTACGTGCACAATGTACATAAAGAACAACAAGTATCTGTAAACTGAAATACAGGGTGGCAAGGTACACTTGCCTGCGTGCGGCTGCTGGTGACGGAGTCCCGGTACCACGTCCAAGTCCTCAGGTCCCGCAGTACCTAGAGATGAGATACAAACCAATAATCAATAATCTGCTCCATACCAGACAGGGATGTAACATACACCTACACTTAAACTCAGTCTCTGCTACGACTCATAGGGACAAGACACTAGGGGGGTTGACCACAGTTGACTATCGGTACGATACGTCAAATCATCTAGTCATCAGTACAATATCATCGACCAATCCTCTTTCTTACCATATTCATCGCGTGGTTCAGTAGTTCAGGTATGCTTATTCCTCGACAGTAACTTCTTATTAAATATTTGGTCTTCCTTTATACAACCATCATTATCATTTTACCCGTTTAATACCATCGGAACAATCCTCAATCATATACCATCAGCTATCACTCGTCTTAAAACTACTTCTCGATCCATCTCACAATAACTACTACTTAATTAAGTTCCACATTATTTATCAATTCTCAAAGAATGTCTAATAGTTCGATATTGCACAATATTCCACAATCAATCTCCTACTCCTCAATGTCCATCAATGTTTTACTATCACAACCATTTAACCCTACTCACCAACAATAATCAATTGCATAAAATGAATAAGTAACTCATTCAAATCTCTTATAACATTTAAACTCTATACTCCTAATAGCATACAGGAATCCCTAAACTAACTAAGTTATAAATAGCAAAAAAATCATAATGTTTAAACCTGCTCCTCTACAACCCTCAAAGTGTTTATACTCAAACGTAATAACCCCAAGATTTTCCATGCATTTATAAACCCTACTCATCAAGTCTAGCTTCTTAAACCCTAACCTTCACTATGTTATATTAAGCCATGATTAATACTATACTGCTCAAGGAGATGGGGAAGAGTTTACCTTGGCGATGCGTAGTGGTGGTGTTGGCCGGTTGATGGAGAAGAACTCGATGCTGCTCGGCTGTTCGTCATCGACGAACTGTAACTGATCGCTCAGTTGATCGTCGAGTTCCATACAATCGGTCACCAGACGCGTCTACGAAGCTTGCCTGCGGATCTCGCGGCGGAGGAACGTTTGCCATGGCTCGCACTCAAAGCCGGAAGAAGTTGATCTCCGCCGTGGCTCTGGTCAAGGAGAGGAGCTCCGGTGTTCAGTGTTGGCCGGAGCGAGGGAAGTGTACTGTGGGTCGAAGTTGGATATCAGGCCGGAGTGCACTGTCATCTCAGCCGCCGGAGCTGCACTATGCACTGTGCACAGCGGTTGGAGGGGTATTGTTGTACTGTCGGGCTGCGTGGGGGTGCACCGCCGGTGTCACGCCCCAAACTCCCGCAAGCCCAATAGTCCCCGCTGAACATAAAATCACCACGTTGCAGCTCTCCCGCGGGACAATCGTTCTATTCGGGACGTGATGCCGTACGAGCCTGGAGTTGCGCTCGTACAAGGCGATGTTGTTAAACACGAAAGTTATCATCGAAACAACCAAGTTACAGCGAAAGCCAATTGTGTACCAAGCACACATTAGAGTATACGCAGCGAAGCTCACGATAGGGTCCAAATGAGATGCCCCGAGTCAATGCCACAAAGGCGATGCCACGGAGACGATGAAATAACTCTTGCTCTTTCTCTAGCCCACAAAGGTACTTACAGTTCATACATCTTGTCCCGTATATCCAAGCAGCGCCACTACGTCTGTGTACCTGAAATATTGCCCACAAACGTGGGTCAGTACACAACCGTACTGGTGAGCGGGGTAACCCACTCGTCTAAGCCGACACTAAGTAAAAATAGTGAATGCACACAGTTATATGGTGATCTTTCTAGTTGAATCCTAGATTCGTTTCATGGCATATGGATGACATGTTAAGGAAAGCAGTAAAGCAGTTTAAGCATGCAAGCATTCATTCTCAAACCAAACGACAAGCAGTTTATATATAACCGACCCGTCTAACTCAATGTCATCGCTTGCACGATAACCTATCGAACCATCAGTCTCGTCTCAATATCCATCCCCAACCAACAGTTTATATCCCAATCTCGAGTGCACACTCTTGCCGAGGCAAGGTGGCCGCGCTTACACGAAAGCCAAACCAACAAAAGAAAAGTAAGCCACTCTTATCTATATGAAGTCACTGGCAGAGCCATACAGGACATATCTCAAGCATTACGGTGCGCCCTATCAGCCCGGGTAGCAAGCCCCGCTGGAGGTCCCGCAATGCATCGCGACTGAAACGCGAATCAAATGTTTTCCTCCGGATCGAAACGGCTCCAATGCCCCGGATAAAAACCATTTCGGGGAAAGTGCCAAACCTTTGCACAAGTTGTCCGTGACATGCAGACACACGTAGGTATGACGAGAGGATCGAACATTCTCGCCCCACCAAGCGATCCTAGACTCGTTCCATCGATAAACCCAACCGAAGTATCCATAACCATTCTTCCAACATGTTCTTCCAAGAAGTCCAAATCTCGACCTCAATATATATAGGCCAAGGCACCAAAATACCCAGTGTTTCACATTGCCGCTTTACAACAATGTATTCTGAAATGGTGCAACACCCATGCTCAAAGCAATCCCATGGCACAATGCCGTCTCAGTGGCACAATGCCCCATTCGTGGCACAATGCCCCATCAAGCGGCACCATACCTCGCTGATGCAGTTGTTCGGTTTCGAACCACAACTGCTCGCTTTGCAAGACAAAGCGACCCAGTGATATTCGTGCACGGATGCACGCTCGCTCGCCCAAATTTCCGATATTCCCATTGCCTCAATTGTATCATTCCAACTTGTATATTTCCAACCGTCCAAGCATAATCCCAAGTATCCCACCGACTGCCTCAAATGTATAATCCGACTATCGTAACCAACTATCCAACGCGTAAACCATTCAAGCCACAATCCTACCAAGCCAACGACGCACACTCTATGCATGCCTCAGCGTAGTGCTTTCCGATGTTTCAGCCCAAGTGTTCAAGCCTTTACGTGTTTTCCATATTATTAGGCATGAAGGAGTAGAGGAGAAGGAAAAGAGCCCACTCACAATGTTCGAATTCGTTAGGCATCCTGTCCTGCCGATACGGCCAATCCCTTGAACCCGTGGTCCGATGCAAACCGATCTACTCAACTGGTATGACCGTGCGATCAGGCCATGCTCTCCAAATCATCCGACCGATCGGACTAAGGAAGACGGCATTATCGCTTTCATTCAGCTATTCAGTACTGTTCGGAACGAACACCTGATTTCCATCGATCCAGCTAGCCATCTGTACATTGAAACCAACTCGATTAATCCTTCTTCCCAAAATTCGATATTTCAAATGTAACCAGCATTTGATTTATTCAGTCCGACTCAGCGTAACGCTCCGAGCGGTTACGGGGCGTTACATAACATACCACTTAGAATCAGGTTCGTCCATGAACCGTGCTGGTACTCATTCCTTACTAGCATGCCACAATCCAATTCCATAGATCTGCTCTATGCAACTCTCATATTTACTATTTCTGACACAACATCTCGTTCTGCTGAACGCTCGAATAAATTTTCACGAATTCCCACATCCTCCTTGCAGCTCAACACAAATTTCTCGTATCGCTTAGTTTTGGATCGTACACGTATTTAAGGCGTCCCTAAAATACATGCATTTCAGCCGAGCTTTGCGATAGCAAATTTGAACAAGTTACAAGGGTGTCTTTATGTTCGAGGCGTCCATTTGCTTTGCTCCCAATTGAACCAAATCACAATTCCCATTCCAACACATTCACTTGAGAACTATTCTCAATTATGCAGATTTTCCACCGACTCAATCAGTTCGCGTTCCAGCTCAATCCATCCCACTATTTCTGAAATCAGTACTAGCAACATCTTCAAATATTATCTTGATCACCGAACGATAATCTCAACTGATCTACCTGTCACGACCCGCATCCGAAAATCGGGCATGAGCCGTGGGTACGTCCAGCCTACGCCGCAGAATCGGCGGTAGAACGCTGTAAAGGTCCGTTCTAGGTCAACCATATCTATCTATATCTCACTGAAAAATCCGGCATGACCTCTCCAAAAGGAGGGCAAAACCACGCAATATATATATCAAAATAATCTTCTCCCGAAGGAGGCAACCACGCAATATATATATGAATCTCAATCACAAAATCTAGGGGAAGAAATAAGCACGATGTGATATAAACAAAGAAAACCAGAACCAAGAGAGCAAGACAATCCAAAATAATACAGTCCAAGTCTAAAAGTTACAACATCTCACAGAAGCACAAAAGAATAAGTACAGTCATCCAAAATACAAACCACAAGGAAAACCCAGGAAACCCACCTAGCTAACTAGGGTGCTATCGGCGTCTCCTCGACGCACTCCTCGATCTCAGGGTCACAACAGTCGTCAACACCAGGCCAGTAGAACGTAGGACAATAGTCCTCAGGATCCTCTGGAAAAAATATGCCCAGTCAGGACTGGAGCGAAGTACATAACTCTGAAAGCAACTCCAAATGCATGGTAAGGTGTATATGACGAGCAATAGAAAAGTAATCAAGATGCACAGGAAATAAATATATGCTGGAGCACAAGAAATAGCTGCAATATAAACTGGAGAACAATACAAGTAGTGGAAAAGTAACTGCAGGTGAGAAACATGAATACTAGCTAAGTGCCTTGAGCACAAGTTTGTTATATGATCGGCTTAGGTTGCACATGAAAGTCACTACGATAACTCCGTTATGCGTGAGTTACATAACCGACATACACATGAATACTGTTTGGCTTTGATCATATAACCAACTTACTACTCCCCTCCCCCACTAATACCATTGGATCCAACCACAACATGCTACGTACATGATAATAGCTCGCGCACACGAAGGCGAGAGCACAAGAAGCACATGATAGCACATGATAATCAATACCCGAAGCACATGATGAAATACACGTGATAGAGTACCCGCTGAACACGGTAAGGGGGATAGCACCTCATGACGGGATCCACTAGTACCAGCTCGTGTAATAAAGTGTCAGAATCAAGTATTACAGTTCTAGAACAGGTGATATAAACGCTATCATGAAATAGAAACTATCAGAGGTAGGTACTCGCCTGATGTCCTGAGCAACTGATGAGGATCGAGGTCCGGACCGGTGACGCAAGGACCTAATACGAAAAGCAAGGATTAAACAGGGTTCTAAGCATTTAAACTGATATAAAATAATTAAAAATAGGCTTCTAGGGCTATTCTAGGTCGAACGGGTCAAACCGGTGAAAATCGGGTCAAAAAGTCAACCCGGGGTCCAAAAAGTCAACTCTAGGTCAAAACTAGGTCAAACGTTGACTTTTACGGTCAACGGAGACAATTATGGTCAAAGCTAGGTCAAACTAGGGTGCCCCTGAAATTCTAGGTCAAACCGAGCTCATTAAGCTACTAAACTCACAAACTCGCCTAATCGAGATACCGGGATACCCTCGGTATCCGATACCTCGCCCTAGGCCATGCTGATGATGCTGCTGCTGGCTGCTGTTATTGCTGCGCTGCTGCTGCTCCTCTATGATACTGCTGCTGCTGATTCTGCTGCTGCTGTGCTGCTGCTGCAGTGCAGCAGCAGCAGCTGCTCGCTGCGGCTGGTTCTGCCCCCCCTTCCTCACACATACACACACACACACACCCATATATATACATATATATCATCCTATATATATATATATACATACGTATATATCTATATATATATAACTAGATATCTATACATATATACTCATCCACACACTCTAACACACACACTAACACACTCACACACTAATACACACACACTTAAACACACACACCTATAAATATACATAGCTATATATATATATATAAACACACATATATATACATATATCACTAGATATATATATATATACACACACTTATCAAATATATATATATATACACATACACCTATATATATATATACATATACACACACAAGCACACTTACACATATACATATATATATATACACATAGACATATACATATACAAGTACATAAATATAAATACACACATATATATATAAATATATATACATAAACACACATACATATATATAAATATATATATATATATATATATAGACACATATCAAAACAAACACAACCACGCACACAACACTCAACCCACACGCCCTACTCACGCCCAACGACCCCGACACTCACCAATACCCTAAAATATATAAAATATAGCCCAAAAACTCTAGCACACACTCCTCGATACTAACCCAACATGCGCACAAAGCCGAAACAAGAAAACCAAGTCGAAATGGCCGTTCGGTCATTTCGACGAACACGTGGTGCGCGGCTCGGAAAACCTCCTGAAACGCACACCAAACGAACTCAGAATCGGCCCAAAATTTACCCACATGCTCTATACGATGTCTAGATCCTAGAAAATGTGCTCCCACGTCGATTCTAGGCCCGTGGCGGAAACGCACACGCACTTAGAATCGGCGACGACGAAAAGCCCCAATTTTGCCCGAAACGCCCGTTTCTCCGCGACACGGCTTCCCGTGTCCGAACGGAGACACGCACTCACCCTCTAGACACCCGACAACGTCTACTAGGTCCATCTAACCTAGGGCATCACCCAAAATTGGGCCAAATTCGGATTCCACCCGAATTCGACACAAAACCTAATGTCAAAGTCTCTAAACTCACCCAAACTAGTTCCAACTTCCTCCTACGGGTAGGGTTAGGGTCTAGGAAGGTTCTACAATACTAATTACACTACACAAAAATAATTAGGAAGAGGAAAGTTAGGTTTTACCTCTTGGGAGTTGGAATCCCAAGGCCAAAGTCTCAAATTCCCTCCAAATCAACTCCCTCAAGCTCCAAGCTTCCAAATCTATCTCCCACACTAGATCTAGGCCCCTCACACCTAGGTTAGGGAAAATGCAAGGGTAGGGTTAGCATAAAGAAGAATGAATGGAAGAAAGAAAGAAGAAAAATGGAAGAGGGACTTACTTGGAGAAAGAAGGAAGAAGAAGTGGAGAAGAAGAAGAAGAAGGAAGAAGAAGTGAAGAATGAAGAGGAATGAAGAAAGAGGGGGGCTGCTGCTGGCTTCACACGGGAATGGGTAGGTAGGGGCCGGCCATGGGTAATAAAGGGGGTTCCACTAAGTCCAAATGACCAAAATGCCCTCCCGTAACTCGGTTTTGGGTTTCGGGTCTCCAAAAGCACTCAAATTAGTTCCAAATCTCTCCAACTAACCTCCTAAAAATAAAATAATAATTCTAAGCCCCAAAATAATTCTCACAAGGGTGTGGGCTGGGTCGGACATGGGTCCACTAGGGTCTGACATGGGTCCAGGCTAGCCAAAATCCTAAAACAATCAAAATGAAAATAAAACAAGCACTAATTAATTATAAATATAAATAATTAAATACAATACACTATTTATCAAATAATAAAAAAAATATACCCTATTTTCTAGAATTGGGTAGTGACAAGTCTACCCTCCTTAAAATAATTTTGTCCTCGAAATTAAAAGACGAAACTAGGACAGGAATGCAAAGAAAGAACCATACCTCAGGGCTCGAAGAGATAAGGGTATCGCTCGCGCATTTTATCCTCCCTCTCCCAGATCGACTCTCTTGGAGAGTGATGCCTCCACGCGACGCGAACCAAGGGAATAGTCTGGTTCCTCAACACCTTCTTCCGCCGATCCAGAATCTCCACCGGCTGCTCTGGATAGCTAAGGGTGGGGCCCACCTCGATCTCCGAGTGATCCAGTACGTGACTGGGATCCGCCACGTAACGTCTCAACTGCGACACGTGGAACACATCATGAACTCCCTCCAGCGTAGGCGGCAACTCAAGCCTATACGCCACGGCGCCGACCCTCTCAAGAACACGGAAGGGTCCGACGAAACGTGGGCTAAGCTTCCCGCCTCCACCGAAGCGAATAGTGCCCCGCGTCGGAGAAATCCTCAGGAACACCAGATCTCCAACCTAGCACAAACAAGTTCTCTGCACTTAGTCTAAAACAAGCAATCACAAACAAACACAAGAACAAAATCTAGATTCTAAGCTATACCTCGAACTCCAAAGGTCTCCGGTGGCTATCGGCCCAATGCCGCTGCCTGTCCTGCGCCACCCGAAGTCTATCTCTAATGAGCTTGACCTTCTCCGCTGCATCAACCACCATCTCCGGGCCAAGCAAAGCTCTCTCACCTATATCATCCCATGACAACGGAGTACGACACCTCCGTCCATACAACGCCTCAAAAGGTGACATCTCGATACTGGCTTGGTAGCTGTTGTTGTAAGCAAACTCTACCAAGTGCAAGTGATCCTCCCAAGAGCCTCTGAAATCCAAAACACAGGTACGAAGCATGTCCTCAAGTGTCTGAATGGTCCTCTCTGACTGACCATCTGTCTGTGGGTGATACGCACTACTAAACTTGAGCTGGGTGCCCAAGCTAGCCTGCAGACTCCTCCAGAAATGCGAAGTAAAGCGACTGTCCCGATCTGATACTATGCTCACTGGAACTCCATGCAGTCTGACTATCTGGCGCACATACATCTCTGCTAGTCTCTCTGTAGACGTACCCACTTTGAATGGTAGGAAGTGGGCCGATTTGGTCAACCTGTCCACGATGACCCAAATCGCATCTTTCCCGCCTGGAGAACGGGGAAGCCCAGAAACAAAATCCATGGTCACATGCTCCTATTTCTACTCCGGAATGGGTAACGGCTGGAGTAATCCTCCTGGCCTCTGCCTCTCCGCCTTCACCTGCTGGCACACTAAGCATCGGGATACGAAGCGTGCTACCTCCCGCTTCATCCCGTACCACCATACATGCTGTCTCATATCTCTATACATCTTGTTGGCACCGGGATGCATAGAGTACTGGGATCGATGCGCCTCCTGGAGAACCTCCTCGCGCAACGACCCACTCGGCACACACAACCTGGTACCGTGCCGCAATGAACCATCATCAGCAATGGTGAAGTCGTCTGCTAAACCCATCTGAACCTGCTCCCTGATGCTCCTCAGGGACTCATCCTCAAACTGTGTAGCCCTGATCCGGTCTACCAACTCTGACTGAATCTGCAGTCCCCACATCTGTATCTCAACTCCAGGCACTATCACCTTAATGCCCAAGCTCTCTAGATCTGCCAGAAGATAACGATCTGTAGTCAGGCACATAGCTACCGGATACCTGCTCAATGCATCCGCAACTACGTTCGCCTTCCCTGGATGGTACTGCAATGATATGTCGAAGTCTTTCATCAACTCCAACCATCTCCTCTGCCTCATGTTCAGCTCTTTTTGGGTAAACACATACTTCAAGCTCTTGTGGTCTGTGAAGATCTCCACACGCTCTCCGTATAAATAGTATTTCCATAACTTCAGAGCAAAGATGACCGCTGCCAACTCCAAATCGTGGGTAGGGTAATTCTTCTCATGAGGACGTAATTGCCTGGAAGCATAGGCAATCACCCTCCCATTCTGCTGCAACACATAACCCAGTCCCTTCCCCGATGCATCACTATAGATAGTGAATCCTCCAGAACCTGATGGCAACGTCAACACTGGAGCTGTCGTCAACCTCCTCTTCAGCTCATCAAAAGCGATCTGGCACTCCTCTGACCAAACAAACTCCACGTCCTTCCGGGTCAGCCTGGACAACGGCTCTGCAATCCGGGAAAAATCCTGAATAAATCTCCTGTAGTAGCCTGCCAGTCGCAAGAAACTCCTGACCTCGGCTACTGAACTCGGAGCACTCCATGCCTCAACTGCCACGATCTTTCTCGGATCCACCGAGATACCCTCTCCAGTCACCACATGACCAAGAAATTCAACCTTGTCAAGGAAGAACTCACACTTCGAGAGCTTTCCATAAAGCTTCTCCTTCCTGAGAGTTTCCAGCACTATCCTCAGATGTTCCTCGTGTTCCTCTGGGGTCTTCGAATACACCAAGATGTCATCTATAAACACCACCACAAACCTGTCCAGATGCTGATGGAACACCTTGTTCATCAGATTCATGAACACTGCCGGGGCATTAGTCAACCCAAACGGCATCACCAAGAACTCATATTGTCCATATCTGGTCCGAAAAGCTGTCTTCGGAATATCCTCCTTCCTGACTTTCACCTGGTGGTAGCCTGTCCTCAGATCAATCCTGGAAAACACCCTCGCTCCGCTCAACTGGTCAAAAAGATCATCAATACGCGGCAGCGGATACTTGTTCTTGATTGTGAGGTTATTCAGAGCCCTGTAGTCGATACACATCCGTATCAACCCATCCTTCTTCGGCACAAAAAGTACCGGAGCACCCCACGGAGAAAAACTAGATCTGATAAATCCCTTGTCCTGAAGCTCATCCACCT
Organism: Iris macrosiphon; assembly: GCA_036927795.1. Taxonomy (NCBI): domain Eukaryota; kingdom Viridiplantae; phylum Streptophyta; class Magnoliopsida; order Asparagales; family Iridaceae; genus Iris; species Iris macrosiphon. Next base: position 161,204,173 of record JAYESA010000003.1, read on the forward strand.
GCTTCTTCAACTCTATCAGCTCACTGTTGCTGACTCTATAGACGTGCTGGGATATCGGCTCCGCGCCTGGCACCAAGTCTATAGAGAACTCCACGTCTCTGTCCGGAGGTAACCCTGGCAACTCCTCCGAAAAGACATCCATATACTCCTCTATCAGTGGATGTAGCGACCTCGGCTCTACCACCAGGGCTCCGCAGAAGACTCCCTCGGTCTGCTCCGCTGCTCCTCTGGCAAACTGAAACTCTGGCTCACCCGGTGGACTAAACAAAACTCTGCCTCCACGACAATCTATACTAGCACAATGCGTACTCAACCAATCCATCCCGAGTACAATATCGTAGCTCGGAAGCGGCATTACGAGTAGGCACACACTCAACTCTCGGCCTCCCAAAGTAACTCTCCGGTCTCTGCAGACATCACGGACTAGGATGATACCACCCCCGGTCGTGATCTTGCAGAGTCTAGCTAAAGGTTCAGCAACAAGATGGTGTCTAACAGCAAAAGATACAGACACAAAGCTATGGGAAGCACCGAAATCAAATAAAGCAAGTGCTGGAATGGAATCAAGGAGAACAGAACCTGAGATAACATCACCAACTGGCTCGGCCTCGTCCACTGTCAAGGCAAAAGCTCGCCCCTGCTGTCCTCCTCGGTGCTGCTGCTGGTGCTGGGCGAACCTCTGCTGCTGAGTCTGCAAAGGCTGACCTCTCTGCTGCGCTGTAGGTGCTCTGGCTGGTGCCCTCTGAGCGGCTCCTCCGCCCTGAGCTGTACGGGCAAGCGCTGAAGGACAATCCTTCAGCTGGTGGTCTGCGGCGCCACACAATAAACATCTGCCCAACCTCTTTCTGCATATGTCCCATCTGTGCCCTGGCTTCTTACAGAAAGGGCAAACGATGGGCTGCCTCTGGCCCTGCTGCTGACCCTGCCTCTGCTGCTGGGGCGCCTGCCGGAAGGGCGCCCGACCCTGACCCTGGTGCTGCTGGGTCTGCTGGAATGGCCTCTTGGCCGGGCCTGCACTGCTGCCTGCTCCGGAAGTGTCTCTGCCCCTCTTCGTCTTCAGCTCTAAATCATCCTCAGCCCTCTGAGCGTCGCTGACAATCTGCTCGAAGGTCGCCTCGCGGTCGCTCCTAGTCAAGGACTTGACCGCCATGACTAAGCCCTTGCGGAACTTCCGCGCCTTCGCTGCCTTTGACAACCCCTCAACAAATCTGCCCAGACGGCAGAACTCCGCTGCATACTCATCCACTAGCATACTCCCCTGGACGAGCGCCTTGAACTGACTCTCTAAGGCACTGAGAGCCACGTCCGGGAAGAACTTCTCCTTGAAAAGCTTCTTGAAAGCCTCCCAAGTCAATCCCGGAGCTGCTATCCGCGTATCCGTGCGGAACCAAGTGAGGGCAAGGTCGAACATCTGGCTGCCCGCTGCCTCTATCTGCATGCTGGCTGGGATCATCGCCAGCCTGAAAATGCCCTCTATATGCTCGATCCAGTCATCGGCGTACAGGATTCCCTCTGTGCCGCGGAACTCCTTAGGCCGCATCCTCTGAAAATCGATGATAGTACCCGGCCTAGGATACTGAGCCTGCTCTGGCTGTGGCTGGATCTGAGCCACTCTGTCGACCGCTGTCAAAGCCACCTGATGAGCATTCTCAATGCCCATCCTCATAACATCTGCCTGGCGGTGCTGCGCATCCATCATCTCTCGGAAGAATGCGAACAACTGCGTAGCATCCACTGGCGCAGGCGGTGGTGGAGGAGGTACCACCGGAACAACTGGGGTGGCTCTCGGATCAATGGGAGTAAGGGGATCTCCGAGAGAAACTGAAGCTCCCTCAACCGCAGGAGTGGCGAGTGGAGCGGTAGCGGCTGCCGGAAGTCGAGCAGGTCGAGAGGTGGCAGACCTCTCGGTGGCAGCTGCTGGGGCGGTGCGCTGAGATCTGGTCTTCGGAGGCATCCTGAACACAGATCAAAAGAAGTCAATATAGTGCAAGAAACGATAACATCAAAGAAGGACAGTAATATTGCAAAAGAAAACAATTTCGGAAAAAATTAAGGATAGCAAAAGGAAGTAGGAAGGGTCCTAGTTGTGATTGAGCACACTCTCTCTCAGCCTATATCCTATATCCTATAGCAGGTAACCCTAAAAGCAGGGACCTGCATGGGCCACCACCAAAAACGTGTCACGACCCGCACCCAAAAATCGGGCATGAGCCGTGGGTACGTCCAGCCTACGCCGCAGAATCGGCGGTAGAACGCTGTAAAGGTCCGTTCTAGGTCAACCATATCTATCTATATCTCACTGAAAAATTCGGCATGACCTCTCCAAAAGGAGGGCAAAACCACGCAATATATATATCAAAATAATCTTCTCCCGAAGGAGGCAAGCACGCAATATATATATGAATCTCAATCACAAAATCTAGGGGAAGAAATAAGCACGATGTGATATAAACAAAGAAAACCAGAACCAAGAGAGCAAGACAATCCAAAATAATACAGTCCAAGTCTAAAAGCTACAACATCTCACAGAAGCACAAAAGAATAAGTACAGTCATCCAAAATACAAACCACAAGGAAAACCCAGGAAACCCACCTAGCTAACTAGGGTGCTATCGGCGTCTCCTCGGCGCACTCCTCGATCTCAGGGTCACAACAGTCGTCAACACCAGGCCCGTAGAACGTAGGGCAATAGTCCTCAGGATCCTCTGGAAAAAATATGCCCAGTCAGGACTGGAGCGAAGTACATAACTCTGAAAGCAACTCCAAATGCATGGTAAGGTGTATATGACGAGCAATAGAAAAGTAATCAAGATGCACAGGAAATAAATATATGCTGGAGCACAAGAAATAGCTGCAATATAAACTGGAGAACAATACAAGTAGTAGAAAAGTAACTGCAGGTGAGAAACATGAATACTAGCTAAGTGCCTTGAGCACAAGTTCGTTATATGATCGGCTTAGGTTGCACATGAAAGTCACTACGATAACTCCGTTATGCGTGAGTTGCATAACCGACATACACATGAATACTGTTTGGCTTTGATCATATAATCAACTTACTACTCCCCTCCCCCACTAATACCATTGGATCCAACCACAACACGCTACGTACATGATAATAGCTCGCGCACACGAAGGCGAGAGCACAAGAAGCACATGATAGCACATGATAATCAATACCCGAAGCACATGATGAAATACACGTGATAGAGTACCCGCTGAACACGGTAAGGGGGATAGCACCTCATGACGGGATCCACTAGTACCAGCTCGTGTAATAAAGTGTCAGAATCAAGTATTACAGTTCTAGAACAGGTGATATAAACGCTATCATGAAATGGAAACTATCAGAGGTAGGTACTCGCCTGATGTCCTGAGCAACTGATGAGGATCGAGGTTCGGACCGGTGACGCAAGGACCTAATACAAAAAGCAAGGATTAAACAGGGTTCTAAGCATTTAAACTGATATAAAATAATTAAAAATAGGCTTCTAGGGCTATTCTAGGTCGAACGGGTCAAACCGGTGAAAATCGGGTCAAAAAGTCAACCCGGGGTCTAAAAAGTCAACTCTAGGTCAAAACTAGGTCAAATGTTGACTTTTACGGTCAACGGAGACAATTATGGTCAAAGCTAGGTCAAACTAGGGTGCCCCTGAAATTCTAGGTCAAACCGAGCTCATTAAGCTACTAAACTCACAAACTCGCCTAATCGAGATACCGGGATACCCTCGGTATCCAATACCCCGCCCTAGGCCACGCACCCCGCCTAAACCCGCTAAAACCTATGCTAGCACGCGTAATTATATATATATAAACATATAAAAATCATTCCCAAGCATTTCCTAGGCTAATGCTCAAATACCCCGCTCGAAACTCAATACCTTGAATATCTCAAGGTATTGAGGTACCTCGGTATCTCAAGGTATTGAGATACCGCTCTCAAACCCCTCTAACTTGCTATCTAACTAATAATTATATACCTAGTTATTAATCTAGGCTAGGTAATATATATATCTACTATTTTTATATATATCTAAGTATGTATATACCTATGTATATAGATATCCACACACATTTACCCGATTACCCATTATCTTACCTAATCATAACATATATATATATATTACCTATCAAGATATCTATATATATATAACTAACTATAGATATATAGATATCTATCTCCTAGATAGATAAAACTACCTATCTACCTATCTACCTATCTAGTATCCATAGATATAGGTATCTATCTATCTAAGTATCTAATAACTATTTAACTAGCTATCTTATCTATTTATCCTACTATCTATCTATCTAACTTATCTATCTAACATATACTCTAACTATTATCTATTACCTAACACCCCTCGCTAACACCCCTCGCTACTAGCCTTGCCAACGCGCTGCTGCTGCTGGCTCTACATGCTGATGATGCTGCTGCTGGCTGCTGTTATTGCTGCGCTGCTGCTGCTCCTCTATGCTACTGCTGCTGCTGATTCTGCTGCTGCTGTGCTGCTGCTGCAGTGCAGCAGCAGCTGCTGCTCGCTGCGGCTGGTTCTGCCCCCCCTTTCTCACACATACACACACACACACCCCCATATATATACATATATATCATCCTATATATATATATATATACATACGTATATATATATATATATATATATAACTAGATATCTATACATATATACTCATCCACACACTCTAACACACACACTAACACACTCACACACTAATACACACACACTTAAACACACACACCTATAAATATACATAGCTATATATATATATATAAACACACATATATATACATATATCACTAGATATATATATATATACACACACTTATCAAATATATATATATATATACACATACACCTATATATATATATACATATACACACACAAGCACACTTACACATATACATATATATATATACACATAGACATATACATATACAAGTACATAAATATAAATACACACATATATATATAAATATATATACATAAACACACATACATATATATAAATATATATATATATATAGACACATATCAAAAAAACACAACCACGCACACAACACTCAACCCACACGCCCTACTCACGCCCAACGACCCCGACACTCACCAATACCCTAAAATATATAAAATATAGCCCAAAAACTCTAGCACACACTCCCCGATACTAACCTAACGCGCGCACAAAGCCGAAACGAGGAAACCAAGTCGAAATGGCCGTTCGGTCATTTCGACGAACACGTGGTGCGCGGCTCGGAAAATCTCCTGAAACGCACACCAAACGAACTCAGAATCGGCCCAAAATTTACCCACGCGCTCTACACGATGTCTAGATCCTAGAAAATGTGCTCCCACGTCGATTCTAGGCCCGTGGCGGAAACGCACACGCACTTAGAATCGGCGACGATGAAAAGTCCCAATTTCGCCCGAAATGCCCGTTTCTCCGCGACACGGCTTCCCGTGTCCGAACGGAGACACGCACTCACCCTCTAGACACCCGACAACGTCTACCTAGGTCCATCTAACCTAGGGCATCACCCAAAATTGGGCCAAATTCGGATTCCACCCGAATTCGACACAAAACCTAATGTCAAAGTCTCTAAACTCACCCAAACTAGTTCCAACTTCCTCCTACGGGTAGGGTTAGGGTCTAGGAAGGTTCTACAACACTAATTACACTACACAAAAAAATTGGGAAGAGGAAAGTTAGGTTTTACCTCTTGGGAGTTGGAATCCCAAGGCCAAAGTCTCAAATTCCCTCCAAATCAACTCCCTCAAGCTCCAAGCTTCCAAATCTATCTCCCACACTAGATCTAGGCCCCTCACACCTAGGTTAGGGAAAATGCAAGGGTAGGGTTAGCATAAAGAAGAATGAATGGAAGAAAGAAAGAAGAAAAATGGAAGAGGGACTTACTTGGAGAAAGAAGGAAGAAGAAAGAAGAAGTGGAGAAGAAGAAGAAGGAAGAAGAAGTAAAGAATGAAGAGGAATGAAGAAAGAGGGGGGCTGCTGCTGGCTTCACACGGGAATGGGTAGGTAGGGGCCGGCCATGGGTAATAAAGGGGGTTCCACTAAGTCCAAATGACCAAAATGCCCTCCCGTAACTCGGTTTTGGGTTTCGGGTCTCCAAAAGCACTCAAACTAGTTCCAAATCTCTCCAACTAACCTCCTAAAAATAAAATAATAATTCTAAGCCCCAAAATAATTCTCACAAGGGTGTGGGCTGGGTCGGACATGGGTCCACTAGGGTCTGACATGGGTCCAGGCTAGCCAAAACCCTAAAACAATCAAAATAAAAATAAGACAAGCAGTAATTAATTATAAATATAAATAATTAAATACAATACACTATTTATCAAATAATAAAAAAAAATATACCCTATTTTCTAGAATTGGGTAGTGACACTACCCCAGCTATGCGACTTACCCAAATATTAACTTGCTTAGATCAGCTCAGTCCAACACATTTCCTGCCATCTCAATATCTCACAGGGTGAACATCTATATTGAGGTTCGTGTGATCCACGAAGATCTCGCCGCCACGCCAAAGGGATTTGTGTCGCCACGATTTTAACGTGGACACACTCGCCATAATTCTTAGGTTGCGCATGAAATAGTTCTTCGCGCTGCTTCCACTGCCTCGAAGCATAGAATATCACCTTTGCCTTCCGAACAAGCACGTTTCCCAGACTAAGTTTCGAGACATCTTGTAAATCTGAAGCACGTCTGTCCCTTCCAGTATTCGTAAGGATTTGATCTGAACGAGCCGCCACAGTCGTCCATTCATATGAATGCTATTCCCTTCCAGGGCACGATGAGTCAGAGGCGATGCCATCGAGATAAAAATCTGCGACTCTGAATCTCATCAGTTGACTAGGCTACTTCCACCATTGCTTCGATCTTCTGGCTGCATCTTCAGCTGAAGACTATCCCAAGGGTCTCTCAAATCCAACACTCAGTCGATAAGCCAAATCTCATTGCTCACATCTGCCCTCGACGCATTCCCAAATACGCCGTCTCAAGGGTCGTTCTGTGGGTTTACCATATTCATATTCGATTCAGCGGTCAAGTCGCTTAGGGTCAGCTGTCCCGAAGCTACGCTCGACAATTGTAATTATCACGATGGACAGTTACTATAAACCATGCTATATCTTATCTGAAAATCCGACTCAAAATCCATCCATTCATCCGAACGAAGTTTCCGAATTCGAGAACCGCGCTCGTTGAAACCTTATTCCATCAATCCGCCGTTCTGTCCTGAATCCATCAAATTTCCGAATTGCATGTTCGATTCTCGCACCATCGATTCCAATGATTCTCGAAACTCGAGACTTGCTCAAATTCACATCCGTTTGCTATGTTCTACCTTGCACTTCCAACTTACTCGAGCAGCATAGTGATTCGTTCCGACGTTGCTCCCACATTTAGCTATCTTCAGAAATCAATCCGCCAAAATCTTTTGCCTTCCCTTGTTGCCACAATTCGTCCACGTCTTTCCAAAGAATCCGTTTATCATCGTTGCACCATTTTGCCCAAAATTTCATCTCCGCTAAACCTGATTCAACTTCTCGAGCAACAATATCCAAAATCCTTCAAGTTTGTGCGAATCAATCGTATTGCCCTCCAAGCCAAGTTCGTGTTTCAATGCTCAACCAATAGCTCAAATGCGTTGCCCAAAATCGTAGTTCGTGCTCGCTATCATTCCGATAATCCCACCACTTTGCTCAAGCGTAACCCAAATGTTCATTCCGATTCCGTCCATCTCTTAAGCCCAACGATGCTTTCATTTGCACGACTCCGTCCTTGAGTTCTCAAGTCTAATGTATCGAAGGATATCCGAGTCAAATTCTATTATACTATATACCACTTAGAAATATAGTTGCCCTCGTGCGAAATCTGCGTCAACAAGCGTCTATCCCAAACCGACTATTCCAAGGTGGTTCTGTCGAATCATAACTCAATATTCGCTTGCTCCATTTTCATTCTTTCCAACTCAGTCGATTTGCACCAACTGACTTGTATTCGTTATCCGAGTCCGTTCAGGCAATTCCCATAGATGTTCAACCAACATATTTCCAATGCCTTGCTTAACACGTTTGATCCCATATACCACTTCGAATCAAGTCGCTACTCACATTACGATTCCTTACACGAATCCAAGATCCGTTTGAACCATCCCTCATGCGTGATCCTGCCATTCCCATCTTAAGTCTGACACAAAACTTAGCCAATCCTTTAACCATCAATCTCGTTAGGCAACTCGTGCTATGTTCCATTCTTATTGCTCCCAGCTATTCTTAAACTGTCTGATACTTTCGCAACACGAGCAATCGTGCAACGATTGTATTCTAAGTAGTCCAACCCAATTCCTAATGGTTCCACACGTTTATTGTACGAGCAACTCATGCCAACTTATCTGATATTTCTCAAGCCAACTCAAATCTGCCCAACCGATGCGCCACAGTCAAAATTCTAACTTCTATCAAACACAATCGCTTGACGAGCAACTCGTGCAAGAATCCATTCTCATCGAATGTTTCTACTCAAAACATGCCGCATAACCAAATCTCGTTAGCCAACCAACTGATCCATTGAGGCAATCAGAATCTCCCAGAACGATAAGCCAAGCCAACCCAATAAAAGCCCACAACTTGTTGCACAAATGCAACAACGCCAACCAACTTGCTGTACGAATGCAACAACGCCTAACGAGGCTAAGCGATCCTACGAAAACCAACCAAGGCAACCCAACACAGAATAACATGCAGCCAAAACCAGCAATAAATAGACTTATTGCATGAAACATCCGATGCGGCACCAAGTAGAGTCAAGAGCTAACGACACACGGAAGCGATTTTTTGAGTTTGTGATGAAGCGAAGGACCAAGTCCGAAGAAATGAACCGGGCGCTCTGATACCAATCTGTCATGCCCCAAACTCCCGCAAGCCCAATAGTCTCTACTGAACGTGAAATCACCACGTTGCAGCTCTCCCGCGGGACAATCGTTCTATTCGGGACGTGATGCCGTACGAGCCTGGAGTTGCGCTCGTACAAGGCGATATTGTTAAACACGAAAGTTATCATTGAAACAACCAAGTTACAGCGGAAGCCAATTGTGTACCAAGCACACATCAGAGTATACGCAGCGAAGCTCACGATAGGGTCCAAATGAGATGCCTCGAGTCAATGCCACAAAGGCGATGCCACGGAGACGATAAAATAACTCTTGCTCTTTCTCTAGCCCACAAAGATACTTACAATTCATACATCTTGTCCCGTATATCCAAGCAGCGCCACTACGTTTGTGTACCTGAAATATTGCCCACAAATGTGGGTCAGTACACAACCGTACTGGTGAGCGGGGTAACCCACTCGTCCAAGCCGACACTAAGTAAAAATAGTGAATGCACACAGTTATATGGTGATCTTTCTAGTTGAATCCTAGATTCGTTTCATGGCATATGGATGACATGTTAAGGAAAGCAGTAAAGCAGTTTAAGCATGTAAGCATTCATTCTCAAACCAAACGACAAGCAGTTTATATATAGCCGACCCGTCTAACTCAATGTCATCGCTTGCACGATAACCTATCGAACCATCAGTCTCGCCTCAATATCCATCCCCAACCAACAGTTTATATCCCAATCTTGAGTGCATACTCTTGCCGAGGCAAGGTGGCCGCGCCTACATGAAAGCCAAACCAACAAAAGAAAAGTAAGCCACTCTTATCTATATGAAGTCACTGGCAGAGCTGTAACGCCCCGCAACTGCTCGGAGCGTTACGCTGAGTCGGAGTCGGATAAAATGAATCAAATGCTGGTTACATTTGAAATATCGGATTTCGGGAAGAAGGATTAATCGAGTTGGTTTCAATGTGCAGATGGCTAGCGGGTTCGATGGAAATCAGGTGTTCGTTCCGAATACTACTGAATAGCTGGATGGAAACGATAATGCCGTCTTCCTTAGTCCGATCGGTCGGATGATTTGGAGAGCACGGTCTGCTCGCACGGTCATACCAGTTGAGTAGATCGCGCTTGCATCGGACCACGGGTTCAAGGGATTGGCCGTATCGGCAGGACAGGATGCCTAACGGATTCAAACAATGTGAGTGGGCTCTTTCCCTTCTCCTCTACTCCTTCATGCCTAATAATATGGAAAACACGTAATGGCTTGTACACTTGGGCTGAAACATCGGGAAGCACTACACTGAGGCGTGCATAGAGTGTGCGTCGTTGGCTTGGTAGGATTGTGGCTTGAAATGGTTTACGCGTTGGATAGTTGGATACGATAGCGGGATTATTCATTTGAGGCAGTCGGTTGGAAACATTGGGATTATGCTTGGACGGTTGGAAATATACAAGTTGGAATGATACAATTGAGGCAATGGGAATATCGAGAATATCGGGAATTCGGGCGAGCGAGCGTGCATCCGTGTACGAGTATCACTGGGTCGCTTTGTCTTGCAAAGCGAGCAGTTGTGGTTCGAAACCGAACAACTGCATCGGCGAGGGTATGGTGCCGCTTGATGGGGCATTGTGCCACGAATGGGGCATTGTGCCACTGAAACGGCATCGTGCCATGGGTTGGCTTTGAGCATGGGTGTTGCACCATTTCGGAATACATTGCTGTAAAGCGGCAATGTGAAACACTGTGGATTTTGGTGCCTTGGGATTAAATCCTGAGGCCGAGATTTGGACTCCTTTGGGAGGATATGTTGGAAGAATGGTTATGGATGCTTCGGTTGGGTTTATCGATGGAACGAGTTTAGGATCGCTTGGTGGGGCGAGAATGTTCGATCCTCTCGCCTCACCTACCTTTTGCATGTCACGGACAACCTGGGTGCACAGGGTGTTGATTTCCTTGAAACGGTTTTTATCCGGGGCACTGGAGCCGTTTCAATCCGGAGGGAAATATTGATTCGTGCTTTGGCGCGGTGCATTGCGGGACCTCCAGCGGGGCTTGCTACCCGGGCTGATAGGGCGCGCCGTAATGCTTGGAATATGTCCTTTATGGCTTGGCCAGTGACTTCATATAGATAAGAGTTGGCTTGCTTTTCTTTTGTTGGTTTGTGCATCGTGTAGGCGCGGCCACCTTGCCTCGGCAAGAGTGTGCATTCGAGATGGGAATATATAACTTCGGTTGAGGATGGATATTGAGGCGAGACTGATGGTTCGATATGTTATCGTGCAAACGATGGCATTGAGTTAGACGGGTCGGCTATATATAAACTGCTTGTCGTTTGGTTTGAGAATGAATGCTTGTATGCTTAAACTGCTTTACTGCTTTCCTTAACATGTCATTCATATGCCATGAAACGAATCTAGGATTCAACTAGAAAGATCACCATTTAACTGTGTGCATTCACTATTTTACTTAGTGTCGGCTTAGACGAGTGGGTTACCCCGCTCACCAGTACGGTTGTGTACTGACCCACGTTTGTGGGCAATATTTCAGGTACACAGGCGTAGTGGCGCTGCTTGGATATACGGGACAAGATGTATGAACTGTAAGTACCTTTGTGGGCTAGAGAAAGAGCAAGAGTTATTTCATCATCTCCGTGACATCGCCTTTGTGGCATCGACTCGGGGCATCTCATTTGGACCCTATCGTGAGCTTCGTTGCGTATACTCTGATGTGTGCTTGGTACACAATTGGCTTCAGCTGTAACTTGGTTGTTTCGATGATAACTTTCGTGTTTAACAATATCGCCTTGTACGAGCGCAACTCCAGGCTCGTACGGCATCACGTCCCGAATAGAACGATTGTCCCGCGGAAGAGCTGCAACGTGGTGATTTCACGTTCAGCGGGGACTATTGGGCTTGCGGGAGTTTGGGGCGTGACAAGAGCCATACAGGACATATCTCAAGCATTACGGCGCGCCCTATCAGCCCGGGTAGCAAGTCCCGCTGGAGGTCCCGCAATGCATCGCGACTGAAACGCGAATCAAATGTTTCCCTCCGGATCGAAATGGCTCCAGTGCCCCGGATAAAAATCGTTTCGGGGAAAGTGCCAAACCTTTGCACAAGTTGTCCGTGACATGCAGACACACGTTGGTATGACGAGAGGATCGAACATTCTCGCCCCACCAAGCGATCCTAGACTCGTTCCATCGATAAACCCAACCGAAGTATCCATAACCATTCTTCCAACATGTTCTTCCAAGAAGTCCAAATCTCGACCTCAATATATATAGCCCAAGGCACCAAAATACCCAGTGTTTCACATTGCCGCTTTACAACAATGTATTCTGAAATGGTGCAACACCCATGCTCAAAGCAATCCCATGGCACAATGCCGTCTCAGTGGCACAATGCCCCATTCGTGGCACAATGCCCCATCAAGCGGCACCATACCTCGCTGATGCAGTTGTTCGGTTTCGAACCACAACTGCTCGCTTTGCAAGACAAAGCGACCCAGTGATATTCGTGCACGGATGCACGCTCGCTCGCCCAAATTTCCGATATTCCCATTGCCTCAATTGTATCATTCCAACTTGTATATTTCCAACCGTCCAAGCATAATCCCAAGTATCCCACCGACTGCCTCAAATGTATAATCCGACTATCGTAACCAACTATCCAACGCGTAAACCATTCAAGCCACAATCCTACCAAGCCAACGATGCACACTCTATGCACGCCTCAGTGTAGTGCTTCCCGATATTTCAGCCCAAGTGTTCAAGCCTTTACGTATTTTCTATATTATTAGGCATGAAGGAGTAGAGGAGAAGGGAAAGAGCCCACTCACAATGTTCGAATCCGTTAGGCATCCTGTCCTGCCGATACGGCCAATCCCTTGAACCCGTGGTCCGATGCAAGCGCGATCTACTCAACTGGTATGACCGTGCGAGCAGGCCGTGCTCTCCAAATCATCCGACCGATCGGACTAAGAAAGACGGCATTATCGCTTCCATTCAGCTATTCAGTACTGTTCGGAACGAACACCTGATTTCCATCGATCCAGCTAGCCATCTGCACATTGAAACCAACTCGATTAATCCTTCTTCCCGAAATCTGACATTTCAAATGTAACCAGCATTTGATTTATTCAGTCCGACTCAGCGTAACGCTCCGAGCGGTTGCGGGGCGTTACAGCCGGGGCGGCGGGGATGGCTGCACAGCCGAAGGGAGAAGATTGCACAGCGGGGGATCTCGACGCCGGACGATTTATCGGAGAACCGCGGGCGTGCTCGACACGGGGACAGTGCCAGAGAACAGCCCCGTCGATGCTCGAACTGGCCGGTCGAGGGGGCTCGCCGGGGAATGGTGGCAGTGGACAGCGAGGGTGGTGGTAATGGAGCTGGCCTGCCGGAGTGAGCAGCACGGTCAGGGAAGAACTCGAGCAGCCGACGGTCAGCGGGGGATCTGCAACGTGGACCGGAGTGGTCGGTCGAGCTGCTGAGCCGAGGTCAGCCACCGGACTGGCATAGTAGGCGAGGGAGGGTGCTGTACTGTCGGCTGCTGTGGACAGCCGCACGGGGGAGAAAAACAGTTGCAAGCTGGTCGGGGGGTTCTCCGCCGGAGCGGGGGTGCGGGGTCAGCCATGGGGTCGGCCGGATGCTTCACTTGGAAAGAAATAATAAGGGAAGGAGAAGTGGAAGAATGGAGATGGTGTAGGGAAGAAGAAGAAGAAGAAATGAAGGAGAAGAAGAAAGTAGGATTCGGTTTACATGGAGAAAAGAGAGAAAAGAGAGAGAGGGTGGGGTTTCCCAAATGTTGGGATTAGGGCCGGTTGGAAAGTGTGAGGGTGGGTGATGTGATATTTTATAGGATAGTGTGTGGTGATGAAGGGTGGAGATGATGACATATAAAATGGAGGGTTGAGATTCATTATGAAGAGAAATAGGTTTCTTCATGAAGGGGGGTGTGATTGGGACCCTATTTTGGGACCCTCTCAATTATTCATGACCAATAGGATGTGGCCAACAATTTAATAATTGCAAATAAGCCCCCATAAATTCGGGAATTTGCATGGACACATGAAATGACGCAAAAATTGCGAAGAAAAATATATTTAAAAATTATCATGGTGAGGGGGTTTTGCGCGTTAGGCGCGGGACTAATCTGAAGGGCATTGGGATTAATTTAGGATAAAAATGGAATTTACAAAGTTGGTAAATCTCGATTTAAATAGAGATAACGCGTCCCGCGAATTTAATTTAATTGGGGCCTGCGGGGTCAAAATCTGGAAATGGCGCAAAGGCCAAAAATGGTGAGGGCTTGGAGTCGGTCTTGGACCCTTTAGTTGGTCCGGCTCAACGGGTTAAGTTGGTACCCCAAAATTGAGGGTGACGACACAGGTGTCCGACACGGAATTAAATACGGGTTATAATTTTTGGAATATTGTGCAATTAATTTAGAGCACACAAAAATTGATTTTAACAGTCAGAAAAGTCCAGTGCCTAATTTGGCGAGTTGAGTCGGAAGTACAATAATTGTACAGAATTTATGGGCTGATAATTGGCTCCAAATAATTTGACAAAGATAGGGTGTGCCAATGGTTTAAATTAATTGGATTAAAATTCTAGGTAAATATCCTCTACTCTAAACCTCAATATCTTCTATCAAAATTTTTTCTGGTCCACTCTAACTATCTACAGAATAAATTGAGGGGGTTTACAGAAGTCCTCTGGTACGATCTCGTCCTCAGATCCTGGTTCTGCCCCAATGTATGCACCTGTTCCTACTTCTGCTAATGCTAATGCTCCAGTCCCGTAAACCTTGGGATAGATCTCGTCAGCTAATCCTGGGGACATAGTCCATTCCAGGTCCTCAGGGGACATAACAAGGTACAGATAATACAAGCCAAAATAAATACAGTGCAGCAATAAATGAAACCATAGGGTAAACTATATAACCAGCTAAGTGATATGCAAGTTGAGAGTTTTAGTCATACTCGGGCTGAGACTACTACAGGATCAGTGTCGGTGAAACCCATAGCAGTATTCTCTCGAAAGGCCAGTACGGTACCCCAGCTCTGTTGCCAGAGTCTAAGGCACTTCCATTAAATTATTATATATATATAATCAGCCTTTTGTATGGTAAATCTCTCCCCACCCAATGTAATCTCACGTCTCATGTCCATGACACGCAGGATCATATCTAATGCAATAAGTCTGGATAAAATCTAAGCATGTAAACTATGTATGTCATAAACATGTATCCTATACAGAATCACCATAAATATCTCAGGAAGATTCTGTCTCATGTAAAGTGTCAAGTGTCCTGGGGTATAGTGTACTTGGTAAGACAAGTACGAGAATGTACAAGGGGTCACGAATGTCCATCTCTAGATGACAATACACAACACCGCGTACGGTGTTGGCACCCGAATAATAATCGGATACTAAGTACGTCACACGGTCCTAGGTTAAGCATGCACATCAATATAAATGAATCAAGGTAGATATGTAACAATACTGCAGAGTTTGGCAAGGTACACTTGCCTGGTGTTTCGGCTCCAATTGTAGCTCTGGCAGCAGCGAGATTTGCAGACAGTACTCCGGTTGCTGAAATAAACATCACCATCAGATCCAGAAAATATCAATCAGCTAGAAATGCCTGTCCTTACGTCCAATTTGGACACAGGAACAAAAATGATATTTCCGGGTCAAAGCGGGGTCCACAGTTGGCCCACTTTGCACCGAAAAATGTGTCAGGGTCAAAGATCTCTAAATTCATCAAACTTAGTGTCAACAAGTCAGGAACGATGATATGAACCCAACGGAACTTCTAGAATTGAATTCCGATCAGCCGATCACAAAATCGCCCGTCAAGTGGAGCCTATGGGGCCCACGACACGCAATTTGTTAACGTTCTCAGAATCGAACCAAACTTGGGTCACAGGACCAGCGTATCGCTACGAGTCCAATGGCGCAAGTTTTGCTTCGATCCGACGTGTGTATACAAAGTTAGGACGCATTCCAAAAAGGACGGATACGGGACGGTGTCCGCGGATACGCGTTAATTTCGGTGTGCACGCATATCCGAATCAACTTCTGCAAAATCTCGCACGTCCGTATCAACGACGCGCACGTATCGGTGAAGACCGCACACGACCAAGTCATCCCGTTTGGCGGGGCGTACTCAGTTCCGGGGTGAATCAGGGCATTATTTTTATATTTTTGGATCGCGGTTCGCGATCGCCACAGGACGCGATGCACCGAGTGGGTTGTACGGGCACCGAGAGGGTCACGCAGGGTTCGCGATGCAACAGACGGAATCGAAAACGGGGGTAGCGAGGAGAGAGAAACAGGTACCTGAACAGGGCTCGAGAAACTGCGTTTTCTCGTGTCCGACACGACACGAAGTGTCCGGATCCTGTGTCCTAGGATTAGGGTTAGGGTTGCTGTGCGGCGGCCGGAGCTGGGCGGCGCTGCGGCTAGGGCCGGGGGAGGCCGAGGAGCGGAGGCGGTGGTCGTCGGCGGCGGCGGCGCTGAGCGGCGGAGGCGGGCCGGAGTTGGGGGCTCGGGGTCGGGGTGCTGCGTCGGGGAGAAGGAGGAGGAGGAGGAAGGGGCCGGGCGAGGCGCTGGGAGGAGGTAGGTGGAGGTCGGGGAGCAGCCGGCGGCGGCGCAGCGGGGTCTGGGCGGCCGAAGTATAGGGTTAGGATGGGGGATGGCCGGAGGGAGGAGTTCGGGGGGGATTTTATAGGGTTCAGGGGTCGTGCTAGGCGGAGGAGGCGGAGGAGAGAGGGTGAGGACGTGGCGGGGTCATGGCGTGGGGCGCGGGCGGGTCTCCGGCGACGTGGCCGGAGAAAGCGGCGGCTGAATCGATCGTCGAGCGGGTTCGTGGGGGAAGGGGGAAGAGAGAGATGGGTCGGGCGGGTTGGCGGGTTGGGCTGGCCCGACCCGACCCACTAGGCGGTTCGGCCGGTCGGGTTTAGCTGAACCGGGTTCAGGCCGGTTTGAACCCGGTTCAGTCCGGTTTAATATTATTTTATTTAAAAATAGTTTTTAGGCTTTTAAAAAATATTTTCGGGGTCCAATAAATTTTCAGAAAATTATCCTAAGTCCAGTTTTTCATTTTACACCCAAAACTATTATTTTCATAATATTTTAATATATTTTAAAAATATTTAATTTTATTTAATGCCAAAAATACCTTATTTTTAATTAGCAAAAATTCCCAAAAAATCCCAGAAAATTCTGAAATATCCAGTTTTTAAAATTTTGAAAAATCAGGGGGTTTACAAACTAGGAAGGGTTTTTAGAAAAAAATCAGCCGTTAAACTAGGAGTTTTTTTATTCTTTTAAAACCGTAGGCGTTGAACTGTAAAATAAAAAGTACGTGTTAAATACAAGTTAATGTAGGATGGAGAATGAAAATATTAAATGTCCAATATCCATCAAAGTATGATAATCTATGAGGGATTTTTTAAATAAGTGAGCAGGTTAATATGACATTCTATATCAGGTAAAAAAAAACAGTCAAAGAGACAACTTTGACAATTTATAATGCACTTCTCTGGGATGTACCGATACAAGCGTGTATTATAGAAACACCACACACACGCACACACACACACACACACATATATATATATATATAGTAAACGGGATATGAGCCATAATGCTCATTTTTCTAAATGAGCCATGCACATATGGACCAATAAAAATGGATTACTACATCCCATGTATTGGTCCACATGTGCATGGCTCATTTAAGAAAATGAACACTATGGCCCATATCCCGTTTATCATATATATATATATATATATATATATATATGGGGTGATTGTTTAGTAAGTTTTGAGGAGAAATAATGGTTGAAAGTTGAAGAAATCACATATTTATACTCCCACTAAGCCTAATAGAAGATGATTCTAGAATATCTGACTAAAAACTGGAACAATTCATTATTCCCTCTTTAGAGGCGATTTTGAAGGTCATAATAACATTTTTTTTGTTTACATAAAATTATATGCGTGGTTGTTATCTTTCCAAAATATGGTCCTAAGTTTAATTATGAGTTATATCTTAGGATATATGGTCATTTTACTACAACTGTTGTAGTCCGAATTGTATCATATTCTATTTCAAATTTAATATTTAAAACTATCATAAAGTAATATGATTTATGTTTCCATATAGATTACCTTTCAGATGAATTAATTTTATAATACTAATCCAAGCCATGATAACACATTTTTCATGATCAATCTAAAACATAATCAATAGAAATTCTGATCTTAATAGATCTTACCATATCTAATCCAAATTCCCATATGCATGTCTATCACATATTTACATAAATTTAATAATGATAAATTCATAACTATAAAAGGATTATCTTGAATAAGATTAGAATAAAATCAGGATAATTTTATTATAAAAAATTATATGTATTGTTGGTATCCAAATAAGAAAAGATTTCATATATATATAATGATACTTGAGAATTATATGCTTAATTGATTAATAATGTGATAATTAGGGTTGGCCGAGATCCAAGAAAAATAGGAAGGTTAGAAATTAATTTTAAACTATTTATTTAATTAGAAAAAGTTTAGGTCCTAGTAATTACCAAATGAACTTATAAAATTTTCTAAAAATATCTGATAAATTCGTAAAATTATTTAGTGCATAGATAATATTCTAAGTCCCAATGAAGGGTTTATAAGTTGTATGAGTTCGGTTATTAGTTTTTTTTTAGGTCTATAAAGTTGTCGTCTTGGTATCTCCGAAACAAAATTTTGATTATTCTGTTTCATAAGTGACTAGTGGCTTTTAGGGTAGTGAATGCTATACTTTTGGATTATTTTTCACCTCAAAATAAAATCATTTTTCCCCCAATTCTAATTTAGATTTTTAGGGTAGTGAATGCTACAATTTTGGATGTGATATCTTGGTTAGTTGGTTTGGATTAAAAGTTTGGGTACTTTTTGGTGAAACACATTTTGAGAAATAATACCGAATATAAAAATTTTTAATTCCAAATTTAAATAATCGAATACCCTTTGGTATCTTTTTGGATTTTGAATATTATCGTTAATCTTTTGGCCACTTCTGGTAAGATTTGATCGAGCAATGTAGATTTGCAGTCCAAATTTTTTTGCGTTCTGGAGTATTGTCCTGCAACCGGGACGTTTTATACTCCAATTAGGGTACCAGAATTGGTACTCCATGAGATGTTGGAGGTCTTCAGGCTTCCTCTAGGCCATCTTTCCTTTGAGGACTATGTTTCTGGAAACGAGGAGCTCTAGCGGATCAGCTTCTCATATATCTTTTTTTATTATTATATCTTTTATGTTTTTTTTAGTTGGGATAGGTCACGAAAATTACATATTGGTTAGAAAGTAACCTACCTAATATATATATATATATATATATATATATATATATATATATATATATATATATATATATATATATATTGAATACCTTGGTACCTTTATTAATCAGAAGACTTCTAACAATCCAAGCTTCTGGAGTATCCATGGTGAATTTAAGCGAAGAGAGGACGATATGTGCTGAGCTCAACGACCTGCTATCTATCGAGGAAACATACTGGAGGAAATGTACGAAATGTCAATGGATCAAGGATGGGGATAGGAATACCAAGTATTTTCATGTTAAATACACATCTAGAAGGAAGAGAAATGAGATACGCTCCCTGAAACTCCCTGATGGCAACTGGACGTCTGATCATTCTGTTATCTTTACTAGCATTATTAATCATTTCAAGTCTTTATTTTTTGCAAACGAATCTATCACTATTGACCCTTCGTTCGTCATTTTTTCTCATCCAGTTTCCATAGAAGATAACATCTGTCCCAAGCCTTGAAGAGATTGAGCACACTATCAGGCGTATGGGTTCGATGAAGACCCTGGCCCTGACGGGTTCCTGGCCTTATTCTATCAAAAAAACTGGCAGATTGTGGACAGTGACATTCCTAGATCTATACAACAATTCTTCGCCAATGGGACTCTACCTCATGGTATTAACCACACCCATCTTGCTCTCATTCCTAAACGGACATTGTCACGACCCGCACCCGGGGTAAGGGTACTAGTCGGAAATAACGCCCAGCCTACGCCGCAGAATCGGCGGTAGAACGCTGTCTAGAAAGTCTATCTAATATAATGAACCACCAAAAGATAGTGTACTCAATCACAGAACTAAGATAGAATGAACACGAATCAGATAAGAATAGAATAGTCATCAACTCATGAGTTTAAAATAATATATCAATGAGTCTGAAGAGTAACAAAAATAAGCTGGAGACAAATCCAGTACAAAAGAATACTATCATACTACAAGCTACACTCCAGGGTCAACTGTCTCAGTTGGGATAAGTCCCTCTTGAGCCAGGGTCTCCGAATCTAAACCCACAACATCCTGGGGTCCATAATAGGTAGGGTACTCCTCAGTGTCATCTGGAAAAATATATCCAGTCAGGAAAGGAGCAGAGTACATCTCTAACAGCAGTTCTAATCCATGATAAAAACTATGTAACAGTAAATAGCTGTGGATAAACAAGATGCACAAAATAGATACAAGAGATATATAGACAATAAGGAAATACTGGAAAGAAATACAATAATGAACAATATGCCAATGAAACAATAATACTAATGACTAAGTGTGTGAGTACTAGCTTAACATATGATCGGCTTGGGCAAGATACAATGCGGCCTGGCTAATCATACGTGCGGTGCATGATCAACACTATTCGCTTACCAATACTTTATTCAATAGGGATTTGATCACATATCTATACTAATACTCTCTACCCCCAACTGGTATAATAGATCCAACCACGGTATGCTATGGCACTAGATTCCCCAAGAAGATAGCTAGTTTCCCCGAGAATCGGTGTCTGTACATGTACAAGATAACCAATGAAACAATACTTGCACCATATACACCATATACTAAGGAATAATATCTCATGACGAGATCCGGATATACCAATCCGTGTAACCATAGTGTCGAGAGAAACATGTAAATCTACACTAGATACAACGAACATAGAGGATATCATAAATGAGAAACTATCAGAGAATGTACTCGCCTGAAATCCAAAGAACAGTCTCACAGATGTCTGACTCGGTGCCTCGAAGACCTAGATATGGAATACCACATTAAAACAAGGTCCCGGAAAGAGAACAAGTCAAACTAGTCAACTCCTAGGTCAATAAATAAATTCTAAGTCAAAAGTCAACTATGGTCAACTCTAAAGTCAACTAAAGTCAAACCAAGGTCAACCTCACAAGAAATCTATATAAATAATATAGAAATAAAATACAACAATTTAGGAATAAAAATTAGATCCCAAATCATACTCACACAAAGTATACTACTAATACAAATAATATATACCCTAAAATAATATATATACAAACCAATATGTATACAAATAACATAATATATTATTACAAATATTATACAAAACACATATATATACACATATATATATACAATAATAATATATAAAATATAATTTAAAACTGTCAAAGCGTCACTGAAAACAGTGAACAAAATAAGATAAAATAAAAACAGGTTTAATAGTGACAGTCTTGACTGTCACTGAAAATTCGTCGTAGAAACTCCATATACAAAACCGCTGCTGTCACAGTTTGCTGACAGTTTCAAACTGTCACAAAAAAACGTCGCTGAAAGGTTGCCGCTCAAAACTGCCGCAGCATTAATGACAGATCTGTCATTAATGCTGACCACTGTACAGCGGCTGCTGTTCAGACCAAATAATGACAGTTTCACTGTCATAGAAACCACTGTCACCAAAACAAATAAATAAATAAATATATATATATATATATATATATATATATATATATATATATATATATATATATATATATATATATATATATATGCAATGATAATCACAATACATATATATAAATAAATAATTATATACTTATATATATATGCACATATAAACTTATAATTAAATACCAATAGTTACAACACATGCACATATTAATGTTCATATTTTACATGGCTAGAAGCACACCTAAAATATATACATTAATATACAAATAATTATATAATAATTATAAATAATATAATTACACAATTAAACACATAAATATATTTTATAAAATATTTATGTATAATTTATACTATTAACATAAGTACATATATAATTACATGCAAGAAAGCTACATATTATATTTGTACATCATATTAGCACACACAAAAATATATAGATCTATGCTACAATAATTACTATAATAAATACACAAAATAAATATATAATATCTATATATATTTACTAATTATAATTGAAGAATTTAAACCATACATAATTAGATCTATTCAAAAATCTACACAATTGGAGAGTATCACACCGTATCCCACTAGATCTAGGATACGCATGTGACACGAGTCCAACACACAACCAATTGCACCCCGAAGGGTACAAACAAATCACAAATAATATTTATGAATAAATCAAAGTATCAAAAGTAGATCTATGTGTCCGTGTCAAAATACGACATGTTCAAAGTCCCGTGTCGGAGGAAAAACCCCCAAAATGACACGTATCACCAAATAGTTGGGATACGAACCACATATACCAAATTATGGACACGACACTAGCCCCAAACACATAAGTACATGCCCAATTGATCTATAGGATCAATTGACACACACAAAAAAATGTAAATTCGAAATTCCAACAAAATTGACACAAAAAGCACCATAACTTTCTCCATGGGTCTCCTATGAACACAAAACAAAGTCCTATGGGTAGTACATACATATAAGTTGATTTTGCATGATTAAATCTCAGATTTAGAAGCTATTTAAATGAGAAAATCTGAATTATACCTATTGGGAGATGGATTCCCAATGAAACCTCCACTTGAGAAGAACTTGCTTCCAAATTGTAGATCCTTGCTCCTCTTTGTAGATCCTTGCTTCCTTCTTCTAGATCCTTGCTTCCTCCTTCTCTAATGATGAATTGGAAAGAATTTGGAATGAATTTGGTAGGGAATTGGAATAGGAATGGAGGGAATTTGGGAGTGGGAAATTCTAGATCTAGATTTGGAATGAGAATGAGAGGAGAGAGAAATTTCCCCCCTCTTTTAATAGGCCGGCCTTGCCCCTCTCCCAAGCAATTGTAAAATGTCCAATGTACCCCTTGGGGCCTCTCATGAAGAAATAATTAAGGAAAAAAGCTTCTAGTCTAATCACTTAATTAATTTAATCCATCTCCTTAACTATGGGCTTTCTAAATGGGCCAAATCTAACTATTTAATTCATGTTGGCCCATGGGTCCAAACTACACTAGTTGGGTCCACTAAAATAAGTCCAAAATAATTAAATAACATCCAACAACAATTAAATAATACAACAAAAATTATTTACCATGCACAATATTTATTTAAATAGAAAATTACTAAAATACCCTTTTTCCTAAAATGTGGTAGTGACAAGTCTACCCTCCTTAAAATAATTTCGTCCTCGAAATTTAAAGATGAAAAATACCCCCAGAAAAATCATAGAACAGAACTAAAGAATCACAATTAACTAATGAACAGAACATAACTAGAAAATAACATACCTCAAGGTACAAACAAATTTCGATAACGCTCTCGCATGTCATCCTCTCTCTCCCAGGTAGACTCCCCCGGAGAGTGATGCCTCCATGCGACGCATACCAAAGGAATAGTCTGGTTCCTCAGCACCTTCTCTCTCCGATCCAGAATCTCAACTGGCTGCTCTAGATATCTAAGAGTAGGGCCCACCTCTATCTCTGAGTGATCCAATACATGACTAGGATCTGCCATGTATCGTCTCAACTGCGACACATGAAACACGTTGTGCACTCCCTCCAATGCAGGTGGCAAGTCTAGTCTATAAGCAACTGCACCGACCCTCTCTAGAATAGTGAAAGGTCCGATGAATCGCGGACTAAGCTTTCCGCCTCCACCGAAGTGAATCGTGTCTCGTGTCGGAGAAATCCTCAGAAACACCAAACCACCCACCTAGAACAAAATACCATCTTAAGAACTTAATCTATAACAAACAAGAACAAGCACAAACAAAATCTAAACTATACCTCAAACTCCAAAGGTCTCCGATGGCTATCGGCCCAATGCCGCTGTCTGTCCTGCGCCACTCGAAGTCTGTCTCTGATCAAATGAACCTTCTCCGCTGCATCCACAACCATCTCTGGCCCAAGCAAAATTCTCTCTCCAACATCGTCCCAAGACAAAGGAGTACGATACCTCCGACCATATAGAGCTTCAAAAGGTGACATCTCTATACTGGCCTGGTAACTGTTGTTGTAAGCAAACTCTACCAAATGGAGATGGTCCTCCCAAGAACCCCCGAAATCTAGTACACAAGTGCGCAATATATCCTCGAGAGTCTGGATAGTCCTCTCTGACTGTCCATCTGTCTGGGGATGATATGCAGTACTGAACTTGAGCTGAGTGCCCAAACTCTCCTGCAAACTCCTCCAGAAATGAGAAGTGAAACGACTATCTCGATCTGAGACTATGCTGACGGGAACTCCGTGTATCCTAATGATCTGCCTCACATACATCTCTGCCAGCTTCTCCGTAGACAAACCCACTTTGAAAGGCAAAAAGTGGGCCGACTTGGTCAATCTATCAACAATGACCCAAATCGCGTCTTTCCCTCCTGGAGATCGTGGAAGTCCGGACACAAAATCCATAGTAATGTGTTCCCACTTCCACTCTGGAATAGGTAATGGCTGAAGTAACCCTCCTGGCCTCTGCCTCTCGGCTTTCACCTGCTAGCACACTAAGCATCTGGATACAAATTGTGCCACTTCCCTCTTCATGCCATACCACCACACACTCTCTCGCATATCCCGATACATCTTGTTAACACCTGGATGTATGGAATACTGAGAGCGATGCGCTTCCTGCAATACCTTCTCGCGCAACTCCCCACTAGGCACACACAATCTAACTCCATGCCTCAAGGATCCATCCTCTGCAATAGTGAAATCATCCTCCAATCCTGCTCTCACCTGAGCTCTGATACTCCTCAAAGATATATCATCATACTGTGCTGCCTTGATCCTGTCCATCAAATCTCAGTGTATCTGCAATCCCCACATCTGCATAGCACCACCAGGAACAATCACCTCAATGCCCAAGCTCTCCAAGTCCTCCAACAAATATTGATCCTGCGTCAAGAACATAGCTACCGGATACCTGCTCAAAGCATCGGCAACTACATTGGCTTTCCCAGGATGATATTGTAAAGAGATATCAAAATCCTTCATCAGTTCCAACCACCGACGCTGCCTCATGTTCAACTCCTTCTGCGTGAAAACGTACTTCAAGCTTTTGTGGTCTGTGAAGATCTCCACACGCTCTCCGTACAAATAATGTTTCCATAACTTCAGGGCAAATATGACAGCTGCCAACTCCAAATCATGGGTAGGATAGTTCTTTTCATGAGGACGCAATTGCCTGGATGCATAGGCAATCACTTTCCCATGCTGCTGAAGAACACAACCTAAACCCTTCCCCGATGCATCACTATAAATAGTGAAACCTCCGGACCCTGATGGCAACGTCAAAATAGGAGCAGACGTCAACCTCTTCTTCAACTCCTCAAAAGTAACCTGGCAATTCTCCGTCCAAACAAACTCCACATCCTTCCTTGTGAGTCTGGTCATCGGCTCGGCAATCCTCGAAAAATCTTGCACAAACTTCTGTAATAGCCTGCCAATCCCAAAAAACTCCTGATCTCTGCTACCAAACTCGGAGTCTTCCAAGATTCCACTGCTGAAATCTTCTTTGGATCCACTGAAATACCATCACCAGTCACAACATGCCCCAAAAATTCTACCTTGTCCAAGAAAAACTCACATTTGGACAACTTCCCATACAACTTCTCCTTCCTCAGCACATCCAACACAATCCTCAAATGCTCCTCATGCTCCTCCGGTGTCCTCGAGTATATGAGTATGTCGTCGATGAACACCACCACGAACTTGTCAAGGTACTGGTGGAACACCTTGTTCATCAAGTTCATAAATACCGCCGGTGCATTAGTCAAACCAAACGGCATCACCATAAACTCGAATTGACCATACCGAGTTCTAAAAGCAGTCTTCGGTATGTCCTCCGGCTTCACCTTCACCTGATGGTAGCCTGATCTCAAATCTATCTTAGAAAATACCTTCGCACCACTTAACTGATCAAACAGATCATCAATCCGTGGCAAAGGATACTTATTCTTGATAGTGAGATTATTCAAAGCCATGTAATTAATGCACATACGTACCGATCCATCCTTCTTCGGTATAAACAATATCGGGGCTCCCCATGGTGAAGAACTCGATCTGATAAACCCCTTATCCTGCAATTCGTCCACCTGCTTCTTCAACTCGACCAGCTCGCTGTTGTTTACTCTATAGATATGTTGCGAAATTGGTTCTGCACCTGGCACCAAGTCTATAGAAAATTTAACATCTCGATCTGGTGGCAATCCTGGCAATTCCTTAGGAAACACATCCAAGAATTCTGCTATCAATGGATGTGGCAACTCCTTGTCTTCTACCATAGCTCCACAAATAATGCCTTCTTCCTGCTCCGCAGCTCCTCTAGCAAACTCGAACTCTGGCTCTCCTGGCGGACCAAACAAAACTCTACCTCCTCTACAGTATATGCTAGCACGGTGCCTACTCAACCAATCCATTCCAAGTACAATGTCATAGCTTGGAAGTGGCATTACAAGTAGATATGCACTCAACTCCCGGCCTCCCAGAGTAACTCTCCGATCCTTGTAAATATCATTAACCAGGATAATGCCTCCCCCGGTCATGATCTTGCAAGTCCTAAGCAAAGACTCAGCTACCAAACCATGCTTCAGAGCAAAAGAAACAGATACAAAACTATGGGAAGCACCACTATCAAACAAAGCTAAAGCTGGAATAGAATCAAGAAGAATAGAACCTGCGATGACATCTCCGGTGGGTTCCTCCTCTTCGACGGTCATAGCAAACGCTCGTACCTGTCGAGCACCTTCCTGCTATTGATGCTGGACAAAACGCTGCTGCTGTGTCGGAAGCGGTCCCCTCGGCTGTGCTGCAGGTGGTCTCGTCTGTGTCCTCGGAGTTGGAGTTGCTCCCTGAACTGCGCGACGAGGACACTCCCTTGATTGATGCCCTTCAGTACCACAATACAAACAAACTCCTAGCCTCCTCCTGCAAACTTCCCAGATGTGGCCAGGATTCTTGTAGAAGTTGCATGGAGCTTGCTGTAACTGTCTCTGCTGCTGAGGTGCCTGGTGAAAAGGCGCTCTAGCTGGAGTCTGGTTCTGCTGTAGCTACTGGAAAGGTCTGGACTGGAAATGAGGACGTTTGGCAGATACTGCACTGCCGTTGGCCCCCAGAAAAGAATCACGGTCTCTCTTGGTCTTTAAACCCAGATCCCTCTCAACCTTGCGTGCCTCCGCAAGTATCTCCGAGTATGTCTCATAAAAAGACAGAATAAGAATCTTCACCTCCCAGTTTAGACCCTCACGGAAACGAATAGCTCGAACCTCCGGCTCCCTCACCAAGTACTCTGCAAATCGGCTCAACCTACCGAACTCTGCAGCGTATTCCTACACAGACATGCTTCCCTGAATGAGACTCTCAAATTGTCTCCCCAAGTCAAGCCTGTCTATCCGAGCAAAAAACTTCTTCTTGAAAAGGTCCTTGAATACCTCCCAAGATTGTCCTGCGTCAACTAGAACCGGCTCATTCCTGAACCAAGTGCGAGCGACGTCGAACAGTTGAAGTCCTACCGCCTCAACCTTCAGATCTTCAGAAAGACGGGACACCCTCATAAGACGTTCAATGTCCTCGAGCCAATCATCAGCATAGACGATGCCCTCCGTCCCTTTGAAAACCCTAGGCTCCAGTTTCTTGAAGTCCTGAATGTTGCCTGGCCGAAGCTGAGCAACTTGAGGAACAACCTGCTGCTGGATCGGAACTCCTCTCTCAACTACAGCACGAGCAAGCTGATGAGCACTCTCGATGCCCTGCCGTAGAACGTCAGTCTGCCTCTGATGTGCCTCTGACTGAGCCCTCTGTGCCTCGAGCATCTCACGAAATAGTGTAAACATCTGTGACGCCTCTGCTGGCACAGGAGGTGGACGTGGAAGCCCCTCAGATACAGCTGGCACAGTCCTCTGAGTAGGTGGTGGACCTCCGAAAGTAGCTGACACTCCAATCACCGGAGAAGTGACTGGTGGAGGCCCTCGGGATGTCGCAGACCTCTCAGAAGCTGCTCTCCCCTGCTGTGATCTAGTCTTAGGCGACATCCTGAGACAAAGCGAAAGAAAAAATCAATATGGAACAAGATGTAAGACATCAAGGAAAGGACAGTTTAAGGGATCAAGTATCAATATCAAAGGAGAATAGTTGAATCAAAAGAATTTTCCTAGATGTGATTGAGTATCTCAGCCTATATCCTATATCCTATCGCAGGCTCGCAGTAGTACAACTAAATTGTCGTACTACCACGACATCACATACTTGTGAAGCTAGACCTGCATGGGCCACCACCAAAAATGTGTCACGACCCGCACCCGGGGTAAGGGTACTAGTCGGAAACAACGCCCAGCCTACGCCGCAGAATCGGCGGTAGAACGCTGTCTAGAAAGTCTATCTAATATAATGAACCACCAAAAGATAGTGTACTCAATCACAGAACTAAGATAGAATAAACACGAATCAGATAAGAATAGAATAGTCATCAACTCAGGAGTTTAAAATAATACATCAATGAGTCTGAAGAGTAACAAAAATAAGCTGGAGACAAATCCAGTACAAAAGAATACTATCATACTACAAGCTACACTCCAGGGTCAACTGTCTCAGTTGGGATAAGTCCCTCTTGAGCCAGGGTCTCCGAATCTAAACCCACAACATCCTGGGGTCCATAATAGGTAGGGTACTCCTCAGTGTCATCTGGAAAAATATATCCAGTCAGGAAAGGAGCAGAGTACATCTCTAACAGCAGTTCTAATCCATGATAAAAACTATGTAACAGTAAATAGCTGTGGATAAACAAGATGCACAAAATAGATACAAGAGATATATAGACAATAAGGAAATACTGGAAAGAAATACAATAATGAACAATATGCCAATAAAACAATAATACTAATGACTAAGTGTGTGAGTACTAGCTTAACATGTGATCGGCTTGGGCAAGATACAATGCGGCCTGGCTAATCATACGTGCGGTGCATGATCAACACTATTCGCTTACCAATACTTTATTCAATAGGGATTTGATCACATATCTATACTAATACTCCCCACCCCCAACTGGTATAATAGATCCAACCACGGTATGCTATGGCACTAGATTCCCCAAGAAGATAGCTAGTCTCCCCGAGAATCGGTGTCTGTACATGTACAAGATAACCAATGAAACAATACTTGCACCATATACACCATATACCAAGGAATAACATCTCATGACGAGATCCGGATATACCAATCCGTGTAACCATAGTGTCGAGAGAAACATGTAAATCTACACTAGATACAACGAACATAGAGGATATCATAAATGAGAAACTATCAGAGAATGTACTCACCTGAAATCCAAAGAACAGTCTCACAGATGTCTGACTCGGTGCCTCGAAGACCTAGATATAGAATACCACATTAAAACAAGGTCCCGAAAAGAGAACAAGTCAAACTAGTCAACTCCTAGGTCAATAAATAAATTCTAAGTCAAAAGTCAACTATGGTCAACTCTAAAGTCAACTAAAGTCAAACCAAGGTCAACCTCACAAGAAATCTATATAAATAATATAGAAATAAAATACAACAATTTAGGAATAAAAATTAGATCCCAAATCATACTCACACAAAGTATACTACTAATACAAATAATATATACCCTAAAATAATATATATACAAACCAATATGTATACAAATAACATAATATATTATTACAAATATTATACAAAACACATATATATACACATATATATATATACAATAATAATATATATAATATAATTTAAAACTGTCAAAGCGTCACTGAAAACAGTGAACAAAACAAGATAAAATAAAAACAGGTTTAATAGTGACAGTCTTGACTGTCACTGAAAATTCGTCGTAGAAACTCCATATACAAAACCGCTGCTGTCACAGTTTGCTGACAGTTTCAAACTGTCACAAAAAAACGTCGCTGAAAGGTTGCCGCTCAAAACTGCCGCAGCATTAATGACAGATCTGTCATTAATGCTGACCACTGTACAGCGGCTGCTGTTCAGACCAAATAATGACAGTTTCACTGTCATAGAAACCACTGTCACCAAAACAAATAAAAATATAAAATATATATATATATATATATATATATATATATATATATGCAATAATAATCACAATACATATATATAAATAAATAATTATATACTTATATATATATGCACATATAAACTTATAATTAAATACCAATAGTTACAACACATGCACATATTAATGTTCATATTTTACATGGCTAGAAGCACACCTAAAATATATACATTAATATACAAATAATTACATAATAATTATAAATAATATAATTACACAATTAAACGCATAAATATATTTTATAAAATATTTATGTATAATTTATACTATTAACATAAGTACATATATAATTACATGCAAGAAAGCTACATATTATATTTGTACATCATATTAGCACACACAAAAATATATAGATCTATGCTACAATAATTACTATAATAAATACACAAAATAAATATATAATATCTATATATATTTACTAATTATAATTGAAGAATTTAAACCATACATAATTAGATCTATTCAAAAATTCACACAATTGGAGAGTATCACACCGTATCCCACTAGATCTAGGATACGCATGTGACACGAGTCCAACACACAACCAATTGTACCCCGAAGGATACAAACAAATCACAAATAATATTTATGAATAAATCAAAGTATCAAAAGTAGATCTATGTGTCCGTGTCAAAATACGACATGTTCAAAGCCCCGTGTCGGAGGGAAAACCTCCAAAATGACACGTATCACCAAATAGTTGGGATACGAACCACATGTACCAAATTATGGACACGACACTAGTCCCAAACACATAAGCACATGCCCAATTGATCTATAGGATCAATTGACACACACAACAAAATGTAAATTCGGAATTCCAACAAAATTGACACAAAAAGTACCATAACTTTCTCCATGGGTCTCCTATGAACACAAAACAAAGTCCTATGGGTAGTACATACATATAGGTTGATTTTATATAATTAAATCTCAGATTTAGAAGCTATTTAAATAGGAAAATCTGAATTATACCTATTGGGAGATGGATTCCCAATGAAACCTCCACTTGAGAAGAACTTGCTTCCAAATTGTAGATCCTTGCTCCTCTTTGTAGATCCTTGCTTCCTTCTTCTAGATCTTTGCTTCCTCCTTCTCTAATGGTGAATTGGGAAGAATTTGGAATGAATTTGGTAGGGAATTGGAATGGGAATGGAGGAAATTTGGGAGTGAAAAATTCTAGATCTAGATTTGGAATGAGAATGAGAGGAGAGAGAAATTTCCCCCCTCTTTTAATAGGCCGGCCTTGCCCCTCTCCCAAGCAATTGTAAAATGTCCAATGTACCCCTTGGGGCCTCTCATGAAGAAATAATTAAGGAAGGAAGCTTCTAGTCTAATCACTTAATTAATTTAATCCATCTCCTTAACTATGGGCTTTTTAAATGGGCCAAATCTAACTATTTAATTCATGTTGGTCCATGGGTCCAAACTACACTAGTTGGGTCCACTAAAATAAGTCCAAAATAATTAAATAACATCCAACAATAATTAAATAATACAACAAAAATTATTTACCATGCACAATATTTATTTAAATAGAAAATTACTAAAATACCCTTTTTTCTAAAATGTGGTAGTGACAGACATCTCCTGCAACCTCAGCGAACTTCCGTCCCATCTCACTCAGCAATGTGTCTTACAAGATATCTCTAAGATACTGACGGCTCGTCTTCGTCCTATGATGGACACTCTGATCTTCCCATTTCAGAATGTGTTTATTCCGGGTAGACACATCACTGATAATATTATCATTGCTCAGGAGATTTTTCATGCTATGAAGACCTTCCCACAAACGAAAAACTCCTATGCCCTGAAGATCGACATGGCGAAGGCATACGATCGCATTGCTTGGCCATTCATCAAGGATGTCCTCCATGGGATGGGGATTCGAGGGCACTCGAACGATATCATTTTGAAGTGTATTACTACTCCATCCTTTTCCATCCTCATTAATGGCTCCCCAGAAGGCTTCTTCAGGACGAAGCATGGAATTCGGCAAGGCTGTCCACTGTCCCCATTTATATTCATCCTATGTTCGGAGGTCCTCCCTCGTCTCTTCTATTGCTACGAGCGAGATGACCTTATACGCGACATTCGTATCAATCGGTATGCACCTTTCATCACACATCTTTTGTTTGCCAATGATGTATTCATATTTGGCCAGGCTTCCCCCTCTTCCCTAATGGCTATTCAGGACATCCCCAATACCTTTTCTAGCTAGTCGGGACAGATAATTAATTACAAGAAGTCTAGATCCATTTCAACAAATTTGTCCCTGTGCTATATCAAACTTCGTTGGCCGCTTTGCTTCATCTCTCCATCATGAATAATGACGACAAGTATCTGGGCCATTCGCTTCTCCATTCCAAAAGCCGGACAACCACCTACACTCAGCTCACTACCAAGTGCAATAATCGTCTCCAAGGTTGAAAAGCTAATCTCCTTTCCCATGCAGGACGTGCCGTGCTCATCAACTTGACTATGGGTTCCTTTCCCATCTACTTCATGTCGGCCTACAGACTTCCTAAAGCCATTACTCGAGAGTTGAGCACTCAACAAAGATCCTTCTGGTAGGGGCACGATCCTGCACAGAGGAAGATGCACTTCTTGTCTTGGGACAGATTCACAAAACACAAAAGGGAAGGTGTGTTGGGATTTAGGAATCCGACTTTTGTCAATGAGTCCCTGGTTGGTAAACTGCTGTGGAGATTCCTAGAGCATCCACATCAGCTATGGGCACATCTCCTCCGTAGTGTTTACCTGCAAAACAAGAATTTCTGGACTGTGTCGAAACGCAGGAGAGCATCATCTACTTGGCTGAGCATCCTGGGTATGAGGCATCGCATGGGTAGTCATATTTACTGGAAGGTGAATGGTGGATGGTTGGACATTGCCACGGAGCCATGGATCCCAAACCTTCCAGGGTTTAAATTATCTAATTATTGTAGGAGCCCTACAGGTCCAAACCCACTACTTAGGCAACATAATATATAGGGCAATGATATGCATACAACCAAATGCTTACAACCTTCTTACAATCGCCACGTGGCGGCCGTCCATTGGAGGACGGGGAGAGGTATGGCCCGATGGCTACCCGGTTGGCCACCACGTGGCAGGAACGCCACGTCGTTGGGGGAGAGGTGGGGCCGGATGTGGCCCACATAGTGGGGGTGGGGTGTAGAGAGGGTTGTAAGAAGATTGTAAGTATTTGGTAGTAAACTTAGCATTATTGTAATATATAAGATTGCCTCCACCATTAAGTGACTCATAAATTTCCATCCATATAATAATAATAATAATAACAAATAAAAGTTTAGATATATATTACATTTGTGTTATTGGTAACAAACAACTCAAATCCTTGAGAATTCTCAAATAAGACATAATATGATAAATCGGTCCAAATTATTGAATTTAAAACCAAGTACCAATTTGGTTGACATTCCTGATTGGTTTGATTGAGAGAAAACCCATAACCTCCATTTTTTGAATCCAATTATACTCTTGGTTGTTCGGTGCATTACTTGTAATTCTCATTATGGAAATATTTTTTTGGGAAAATTTTATACCATGTTGATTTTTTTTTTTTGTCATTGAAAAATGTCATTCATAATCTCATATCAACAAATTCTTCCAAACTAGGGACAAGGATCCAGATCACAATTCCAACCATTACAATTCCATATTTGCTAATTCTATTTGAATTTGAATTCAAAATTCCATTTCTCCTAGTTACTTGCTAATCATTTTTTTTAAATCTACTAAAAAGGAAATAAATAAATAATGAAAACCACGTCAAGCTGAGTCAAGTAACCGTAAAAGAAGAGAGAAAAAACCCACTAAAATCACACCAATAACAGAACAAATAACGACGAAACCACTCCTCTCCCTCCCCCACCCCCCAAATCCTCCTCCTCCTCCTCCTCCTTCTTCTTCTTCTTTTTCTTCCAACCAGGCCCTGACCTAAATTTTGCGGACAGCACCACTAAACATGTACTCGTCCTCCCCATTCATATTCTCCCTCCTCCTCCTCCTCTCCCTCCCGGCCATCTTCTTCATCGGCCCCCGGATCCTCCCCCTCAAGACCCTCCCCGCCATTCCCGACCTCGACGAGGCCGACGATCTCGCCCTCTTCCGCCGCGCCACCCTCTCCTCCTCCTCCTCCTCCCTCCGCCTCCCCCCTCCCCGCTCCCCCCCAAAGATCGCATTTTTATTCCTCACCAACTCCGACCTCATCTTCGCCCCCCTCTGGGAGCTCTTCTTCCGCGGCCACCACCGCTCCTTCAATCTCTACATACACCTCGATCCAAACTCCAACCTCAACTCCTCTCTCCTCACCCTCTCCTTCCTCGGCCGCTTCGTCCCCGCCAAGGCCACCCAGCGCGGATCCCCGACCCTCATCTCGGCCGCGCGTCGCCTCCTCGCCGCGGCCCTACTCGACGACCCCTCCAACGCCTTCTTCGCCCTCGTCTCCCAGCACTGCGTCCCCCTCCACTCCTTCCGCTTCGTCTACCGCACCCTCTTCTCCTCCCCCAGCCGCCTCTCCCGCAAGAGCTTCATCGAGATCGTCTCCTCCGAGCCCAACCTCCGGAGCCGCTACGTCGCCCGCGGCGACGACGTCATGGTCCCCGAGGTCCCCTTCTCGAAATTCCGCGTCGGCTCCCAGTTCTTCGTCCTCACCCGGCGCCACGCCCTCCTGGTCGTGCGCGACCGGAAGCTCTGGAAGAAGTTCAGGATGCCGTGCCTCAAGGCGCGCGGGGACTCGTGCTACCCGGAGGAGCACTACTTCCCCACGCTGCTGTCGATGCAGGACAGCGAGGGGTGCACGCACTACACGCTGACGAGGGTGAACTGGACGGAGAGCGTCGGCGGGCACCCGCACCTTTACCGACCGGGGGAGGTGACGCCGGATCTGGTGAGGGCGCTGAGGAGGTCGAACTCGACGTACTCGTACCTGTTCGCGAGGAAGTTCGCGCCCGCATGCCTGGAGCCGCTGATGGGGATCGCGGAGACCGTAATTCTTCGGGATTGAATGGCGGCCAATTGAACAAACGGATCGATGTTTTTGTTTTTGTGTTTATGAAGTTGGTGGTGGTGGCAAATTGGAGTGGAGAAGGGCAGTGAGAGAGGTATGCTCCTTTCTTGCTCGCTTGCTTACCTGCTTTGTGCTGCTGCTCTTAATTACACAATGTTGCATTTTGTGTAGCATTTGCATATAAAATGGACGAGTCTCAAGAACAGAGACATAATTTTAGAGGATTTTTGGGGTTGGTTCTAGTGGATTGTATATGGATTGAGAAATGGAACCAAACTTTTCCTCCCAACATACAATAAAGATGCTGTTCTGCACACAATGTGATGTGTGAACATCCTTGCAAAGTGTGGTCGGATCATCAATTTGACTGACTTGCATTATTTGTCCATTTGGTATTCTAGAAGTTGCAAAGTGTGATCTTTGGATCAACATTCAGCCATTTGACTTGCTTTGCATTGTTCGTTTGGTAGTAGTGGTAGAGAGGATTTCCGGTGGGATTTTGTGTATTGTACATAAAAATGAGAATTTTGTAGTTAGTTATACTAGATTATATATATGACTGAAGATTGGAACCATCTCTATTCCTACCCATCCTACTGAAAAATGTCTTCTTTATAAGATGTGAGAATATATGAGATTCCTTGCAAAGATTTCATAATTGGATCGACATCCGTTCTTTAGCCTTGTTGAGGTTTTGGTTTCTGCTCTAGATTAATCAGCTTTAGTGAGAACAAATAGTGTATATAGTTATTATATAGTTGGAGGGTGTTAACGGATCTGTGCGACACTTACAATTTCATATTAAAAAACTGGTGTTGGCTAATTGTTAGAAGTAATTTAAATGAAATTTGGCTGTAGATCGTATGTGACTTATGAAAGTTGGAGATGATATATCCATGTTAATGTGTTCAAGGCTTCGAGCCAACTCTTTTCTTCCATCAGACATATCAGTGTACGTTTATTATCAGTCATCATGTCATGCTTTCTAGGTGAAGCAGTTGCAAAATTCAATCTTTAGATTAAAGTTGATATAGATAGAGATTCTGCATTGTTGTTTTTTAATAAGGACTTGTTTACATGAGGAAATTGTAGTGTATAGTTCGTCTGCAAGGGTTTTTAAGAGATTGGGTCCAGGCTTTGAACATTTTGTTACTGGAGCATGAAAATTATCCCGATCCTATTAAATCATCATTGGCTTACTATTTGAAGTGAGTTGACAAAACCAAACCTCAAGAATTTGGGGTTGTTTTTTCTTGTTTGATTAACTTTGGTGGTTTAGCAAGGTTTAGAGCAACTCTTGCTTGAATTACTATGTAAATGTGCCTGATAAATTTAACCTTTATATCATGTTTAGATTTTGATGCAGATCTAGACTAGTGTGACACATGAGTTTGGCTGTTACTATATCCCATCTGTTTGTCAAGTAAATGGAGGGTCAAGGATTAAGTATACCATGCAAATTTTCTCTTTCAAATTAGAACAATATCATCCCATAAGATTGTTGTCAGCTAGTAGTTTGAAATTACTTGAGGAAATCAAAACTCAATAATTGGAGTTAATATACTCTTGCTAGGTTATATTCGAAGACGGATGTATGAATTGTTTAGTGCATTAGTAGCATGGTCGGAAACAACCATTTTCTGCTCATGTGGCTTAAGTGAAGTTTATCAGTCTGACTCTTGTTCAGATGTTTAAAATTCCAGCCATAATTTGTACGCTTAGGAAATTAATTACATCCTATATGTTTGTTTTCTTTTCTTCTACCCATTTCTCGGTATGGTAGCTGTGAGACTCTACCTATTGAATATTTTGTGTAATACGGAAGATGTTGAAGAT
The DNA here is from genome assembly GCA_036927795.1 of Iris macrosiphon. NCBI lineage: Eukaryota > Viridiplantae > Streptophyta > Magnoliopsida > Asparagales > Iridaceae > Iris > Iris macrosiphon. The sequence goes on from JAYESA010000003.1 coordinate 161,241,380, forward strand.
GAGTAGTTTGCTTCTCTGTTATTTTCCAGGATGAGTGTGAGGGAAAAAAGTTGAGTCGTTTTTTGTTTTTGAGTGGTTGGAAACCACATTTTCATCAAAGATTACTATGAAAATGAAGTTCATTAGTGATTAGTCTGACTGTTTTATGTGACGTTTAAACTTAATTCCATTGGTACGATTTATGGGATCAATTACATTCTATGTATTTTTTATTATTCTTTTTTTTTGGCATTTGCCCATTTCTGCCATTATGATTAGCTTGAAATCTCTGGCTAGTGAAGTTTGTTCTGGATATTTGTGACCTTCAACAAGAAAGACAGTGATGATGACTAGTTCTGCAATCTTTCCCTTTGCAGGATGAGTGTGAGGTGAAGATGCCTCCCCATCGCCTGAAGTTTCGACTGTCTCATAGCAAGTTAGAACAATTTTTTGCTGTTCCATTCAGATCTTGAGCAGGTGATGGAAGTTGTAAAAGAGCGATTGTTAAGTGTGAAGAAGAGTAGCGAAGCAAGCTGAAACATGGGTACTACGGTCAAATCCCTTTGTGTTACATATGAGAGTGCAATCTATCAGTAAATAGTGGTTTAATTTAAATATTTAGAACTCTCGTCTCTTCTGCATCTTTCTTATTGTTACGTAAAATTTACCAGTGTATTCTTAATAAGTGGAAGCAGAGCATATACTTGTCTTCCTTTACTTGAGAAGTAGAGAAGGCATTTCATCTTTGGTGGGGGGTACTGTTCTCCTTTTCCTCTTATGAATGGTTGGTGGGTCTGAAGTGAATGCTACACATTCCTTCCTTTTCATCCTCTGCGACGGTGCTAGCTATATTCACTCTTAAAACCACAGCCTATTATTCTCTCTCTCTCTCTCTCTCTCTCTCTCTATTACATGTCTTCAGTATCTTCTCCTGTACCATCCTTTCCCTTTTGCTTTTCTAGTTTGCTGACAGGCATGGACCTGCATAATGGTGGGTGGCTTTTAGTTGTGAGTGGGCCTTTGCTGGGAACCAATGGACCATCAATTTATTGTCTTCTTCTATTTATTTCAATGCCAAGGACTGGTACAATGCAGCACCTACCCCTGCATCCTTTCACTGATGCAGGAAAAGAAATGGGATGGTGATGTAGTAGCAATGGCTGGCTATATGCTAATGAGTATGGGTGTTGGTTGTGTTTTCTTCCTTGCTAGATGATGTCTCCTCTGTCAACTGCTTGGTGTTATTATGGTCTCCAGCCAAACCTGTCCGGTGGCGGATGAAATGGAGTAAAACTTTGATACGGTAGACAGTATCAAAGTTTTGATACCGCCTCTTATGACATGTGGGCCCTCCTCTATAGCTCATATATTTGCACAGTGTACGAAGAAAGAGGGGAGGGCCCACACGTCATACATGGTTGATACCATCTACTGTATCAAAGTTTTACTCGAAGAATTGAGTGCAATTTTGTCATGGTTGATTATTCCAACTTTTATATCTTTGTCATGTTAAAATGCGACATAAATTACGTGCAGGAGCTGGGGAGTGGAGATTCCTACTCCCAAGTTTCGAGTGGGTTTTCTTTGAGTTTTCTTTGAAATACTTTCCTTTGGACCAAGAGTACGACTTATTCATCTTTTTCACATGACCTTGATCATTTCCATTTCTCCAGTTTAACGAGCACTTGTAGCAGACATTAAAGGTCTGCATAATTAAGGTTTGTGTGTTCACCATTTTACTCAAATGTTGTCGCGTATCATTTTTATGCAACCTAAAATCACTTTTGAAGTGTTTTTGTGAACATCCAAAGTGATTTTGACTTCTATTTTGACACGTGATAATACTTGAATGGAAGGATGAACATACATTCTAGTTTTGGTGGATGAATAAAAATGGACTCGATGTATGACACATTTAATACTCCATGAGTATTAAATTTCAAACGGAGGAAAGTCCCAAGAGTATGACTTGTTCATCTTTACACATGATCTTCTTGATCATTTTCCTTCAGTTTCATGAGCACTTATAGTATGTATGAGACACAAAAGGTCTACAGAATTAAGTAGTTTTGATGATAAATTTAGTATTAAATTTCCAGATTTTTTTTATACACTAATATATTTTACTAATATTATGCAGAAAGAAATTGGTAAGGAAGAAAAAGGCTGCCAGAGAGTGCGGCGGCTATACTGGCTAACGTGACAACTAAATATTCATCCAGACGGCGTTAAGTCGGTTGGGGTTTAGCCGGTTTTTGGGGGTTGGGGTTTTAGGTTAGGGCTTTTTTAGAGTTAGGGTTAGGGTTTTTGGTTATTTAAAAGTTAGGGTTATGATTGTTATGATATTTTTTTAGAGTTTGGTTTTAAGAGGTTGGATTTTTTTAGAGTTGGAATTTTCGAGTTTGGTTTTGCTAGGGTGAGAGTTTGGGGTTAGAGTTAAGGCTTTTTTTGAAATAGGATTTTGAGTTTTTTTAAGAGAGGGTTGGTTTTCTAGGGTTTTTTAAAGTTATGTTTTTGATAGTTAGGATTTTTTCTCTCCAGATTTTGGGTTAGATTTTTAGGGTTATTTAAAGTTAGATTTAGTTTTTTTAATCATATTTGTTTTAATTTTGAGAACCGTAACATAGTTTCCTTGCTTAAAGCACAGAGAAACATATATATATATTTTAATTCTTGAGATTAATTATAACATAAAATTATTTCATTCTTGAGATTAATTACAACATCAAATTATTATTTTTATTTATTCTCGAGATTAATTACAGCATCAAAAATAAAAATTTACTCTTTTGGTTGCTTTGTAGTATAGTTTCTTCTATTGTGTCCTAGTCCACCACAATTATTGCAATAGAGAACTCTCTGTGATCTATTTTCTATTCCAAAGAGTTGTGGTGATCCGTTTGGATCGGTGAAAAGTTTGTAAGTAGTTGGTGTATTTCTTATTCAATTAATGGAGGCTTTTCAAGGTTGGACTCCGATCATTTCGTGGTTTTTTTCATTTGGATTTTTACGTAAAATCTCTGTGTCCGCGATTTGTGTTTTACGTTTTTGGTTTGCGTGCTTTTGTTCGATTTTTACCTATGTACTCTCTGGTTTGGGGAATGGTTTTCGCGCTTTCGTTCCCAACAAAGTGGTATCAGAGCCAAGTTCTGGAGTTCAGAGAGGTCAGGAGTTGACAAGCAAACCAGGGAGGAGAGATGGACGCGAAGCCGGTGCGCATGGTAAACCGGAATGGTACCAACTATCATTATTGTCAGAGCAAGATGAAGAATTTGTTGTTCGTCAAGAAGCTGCATCTTCCAGTATTTGCGTCCAAGAGGCCCAGTGATTAATTCGAAGAGGGCTAGAAGTTCGAGCACATACATGTGTGTGGGGACATACAGCAGTTTGTTGACGAGAACGTGTACAACCACGTTGTCAATATTAAGCACACGAAGATATTGTGGGATAAGCTGGAATCTTTGTATTCGAAGAAGACCGGGGTAAATGAGTTGTTCCTTATCCGAACAAAGATGGGTCTGCGGTACAAAGATGGTGCGTATATTACGAATCACTTGAGTGAGTTCCAAGGCGTGGTGGACCAATTATACTCAATGGGAGTCAAGTTTGACGACAAAGTACATGGACTATGGTTGTTGTGTACATTGCCAGACTTATGGGAAACCGTAAGAGTGTCTATGATCGCTTCTGCTCCGGAAGGCGTAGTCAGTTTGGAGTTTACCAAGAGTGGGGTACTGAATGAAGAGGTGCAGAGACGTTCTCAGGGCACTTCATCCACATCCCACTCAGAGGCACTAGTTTCAGAAAGTCGCAGAATGAGTCCAGGTGGTGGCAGAGACAAGAGCAGGGACAAGTCCAAGGGTCGGTACGAGAACTCGGAGTGTTATCATTGTGGCAATAATGGCCACATCAAGCGAAACTGTTTCGCTTGGAAAAGGGAGAAAAAGGTCGACAAAGGGAAGTAAGGCGAGAACACTACAGCGGCGGCCTCGGTACATGGTGGCGATGTGATCATTGTAGGTGATGAGATTGTCATGAACCTCGTCTGCGATGACAATCTTGGTTGGTGGACTCAGGTGCTTCAGCGCACGTATCTCATGTAGTGCCCTGCTCCGCGTAGGCACTATGTACAAGTGATATCGGTTTGCTGACTCAAAAATAAAACCTTCTTGGAGAGCTCCTTGTTGAACCAGAAGATGACTGGTCTAGGTAAGTGGGCATAACTTCATTCTCTGATTCTTGCATGCCTTAATAATGAATCTGAGTTTTTGAAATGCTTGTTTGCTTAATAAGATAAAGTTTGCATGAATGATAGAACGAGAACCTGCCTACTTAAAAGAGATAGAACAATTGCCATGCTAACTATAAGAAATATTGTATGCTAGTTACACTGACACATCTATCGAGCGAACCTTGCCATGCTAAAGAAAGAAAGAGTAGAATTGCATGATTAACTTGAAGAGATAAATAGATCCGTGCCATTGCATGCTTATATTAAAGATCGTTTATATGTATGCTTGACATCGTGTATATAATTGCTTGTCTTGGATGCAAAAGCTTGATGGAATGTATGCTTGTTTTGTTATAAGAGTAAATGCTTCTATTGTTTGTGAAAAGACTAGTAGCCTGCCCTGATGTTCCGGTCCTACGGGATCTAGGAGGTGCGGCTATTAGATAAGAGATAGATGGATTGAATGCGTGTATTGTCACGTTGTGTTATATGTGTGATATGCTTGTTATCGAAGGAGCTTGCAGGGGATGGAGGCTAAACGACAAGTTTGGAGACTAATAGTGAGTCCTGAGCTCGGGACGTGGCTATTAGAATGGTGGATGGAGATTGATGGGATGAGATTAATAGTGCGTCCTGAAGTTTCTGGTCCTACGGGATTTAGGGGGCTTGGCTATTAGATGGGAGGTGGTACTTCTGTTGGGAAGAGTTTGTGTTTGTGTTAGAAAAGTTATCTAGTTCATGGAAACAGCTGCATTCAGGTAGTTAGGGCGCATGGTAGGCTAGCCTTCTCGCATACCTAACTGTTTGATGCAAAGATGGACAGGAAAATAAAATCATATTTATATGTGCAAATTGTGCTGACTTGTATGTTTGCTGCAGGGATAATCGATCGGCAATGGATAAGAAACACAAAGAGTATATATATATATATATATATATATATATATATATATATATATATATATATATATATATATATATATATATATATATATATATATAGCCTGCATGTTCATGATCATGTGCATCTTAGAGTTTATCTAATAATATTTCATGCATTCGCATCGGTCGAACAATGGCTATTAGTGCAGAGCTGAACCATGAGTCACAGTTGCTAATAACATCCGATAAAAGAGTCATTGGTTAGCTGGATTACCGCTACTGATCCTGAGTTTCTTGGAGAAAAAATCTGATAGATAGTTCCTCTTATTGCTTGATAGAAATGATAGTCCACTAAATGCTACATTGTCCCTAGAGTCCTTGAGTATAGCTCACGAGATACGCTGCGCACACCCTGATTGGTACATCGTGCTTGAACTATTTGCCTTGAATGCTTGGTTGTATTGAACTGATTTCGATTTCAAAGATGTTTCCAAAAGAAGTAATATGACTCCATTCATGTACTACATGTAACGAACCTAGGTAAAACTAGAAAGATCACTAGTAATGTAATATTTTATAACATAATTACTTAGTGTTGGTTTTAGTGAATGTTGCTTCTGTTCGTTGATTTTAGACTCACTAGTACTTTCTCCAAAGTGCTGACCCACCAACAATTTGCTTGTTCACAGGTGCTGGATCGTCCGAGGAAGCGATAGCCGTGCCTCATCCCCAGGACCCGAAAATCTGGTTTCAATGCCTTGAGCCGTATCGATTGTTTTGAGCTGCTTTTGCATAGAGGGGCATAATGTATGGAACGATGTCATTGTATTCAGAGAACCTCGTGCCTTATGATTTGTCCCGTTTACTCAGATGGCTTATTGTTTGCAACACTGTCCCTCCGCTGCGTGCTCGATCGATTCGATGATAGTCACAAATTTAACGATGTTGCCTTGTACGGGTGCAACCCAGGCTCGTACGACATCACGTCCCGATGGAAACGAATGTCCCGCGGGAGCGCTGGCGCGGTGATTCGCGCCTAGTGGGAATGGCCGATTACCTTTGGGAGATCGGGGCATGACATCTCACAACAGGACACTATTTGCTATTTACACAACAGGCGACTATGGAGTATTGAAAATGAAAAATGGAGATGTGTCGAAAGCTGTTGCTGTTGGAGATATGCATTTAAGGATAACGACGGGTGCAGTTATTGTTCTCAAAGATGTCCGCCATGTCCCTGATATCCGTTTCAACCTGGTGTCAGTTGGAAGGTTGGATGAAGAGGGTTTCTTTAATCTCTTCGGGAATGGTCAGTGGAAGCTTTTTCAGAGGTTCGATGGTGATTGCCAGAGGAAGCAAGAAGTCCGGACTCTATTATATGGAAGGGAGCACACATGAGACACATGAGGTGAACGCAACTACTGATGTGTCTACTAAGTTGTGGCACAAGCGGCTAAGCCATATCAGCGAGAAGGGGATGAGCTACTTGGTGAACAGGAAGGTGATTCCAGGGCTAAAGTCTATAAAAATAGAGAGATATACGGGAGAGATATATGCACTATTTGGGCGAGAAAGCAAAATATGGTATCTTTTCAAAGTCACCCAAGTTCAAGGAAGCCGGCGTTGCTCGAGTTGATTCACTCGGATGTCTGCGGTCTTATGAAGGTAAAGTCCATTGGTGGTGCTTCTTATTTTGTAAATGTTATTGATGTTTGTTCTAGGAAGGTTTGGGTCTATGACTTAAAGACCAAGGAACATATGCTGCCCACTTTCAAAGAGTTTCAGGCCTCTGTTGAAAGGGAGACGAGCAAGAAGCTACTATGTGTTCGATCCGACAACGGCGGCGAGTACATTGGTCCCATGCTTATTGCAGAGAGCAAGGGATACGACACCAGAAGACTCTGTCGAAGATACCTCATCTCAATGGTGTAGCGGAGCGAATGAACAGGACGCTGATGGAGAGGGTGCGGTGTTTGCTGTCAGAAGCAAACTTGTCGGACAGCTATTGGGGTGAGGCACTTTATACAGCTGCTTATGTTATTAATTTATCTCCTAGTGCTCCTTTGCAGGATAATGTGCCTGACAAATTATCGTACGATAAAGAGACATCATACAATCACCTGCGAGTGTTTGGTTGTAAGGCCTTCGTGCATGTACCGAAGGACGAAAGATCCAAATTTGAGCCGAAGACGAGACGGTGCATTTTTGTCGTCTACGGTTGGGATGAGTTTGGCTATAGATTCTTCGATCCAGTGGGAAGAAAGCTCTACAGAAGTAGGGACGTAGTTTTTGTCGAGGATCTGACCATGACCAACACTCAGGATTCTGAGATGCCTTCTGAGGCTGAGGAATTGCATGAGTTAGAGTCATTTCGCTTCGAGAAGTTTTTAGAGGACATCGCAGAGGATCCAGTTATGGGAGAGCCAGTACATGGAGTTTCTTCCAACCTTGATCATCAGCCTGCTGATGGTGGTCAGGGTGACCCTCAGAATAATAAGCATGCCGATGAGGTAGTTCCTGAAGGGGAGGAGGCTGTTGATATACAACCAGCACCAGTGGTTCCGTTGAGGAGGAGCGATAGAGAGCGTCGACCATCTATAAGATACTCACCGGGTGAGTAAGTGATACTGACTGACGGGGGAGAGCCCGAAAGTTTTACAGAGGCTATGGAAGACGAACACATGCAGGAGTGGATGGAGCCTATGCAGGAGGAGATGAGTTCCTTACAGGCCAACTCCACTTATGATCTGGTACGGTTGCCAAAGGGCAAGAAGGCTTTGAAAAATTGATGGGTGTTCAGATTGAAGCAGACAGATGATATTACTCGCTCTCGATACAAAGCAAGGTTGGTAGTTAAAGGCTACGGTCAGCGAAATGGCGTAGATTATGATGAGATATTTTTGCCAGTCCTTAAGCAGTCATCTATTCGGGTAGTGCTAACATTGGCAGCCTGTTTTGACTTGGAGGTCAAGCAGATGGACGTGAAGACGACATTCCTCCACGGTGATCTTGAGGAGGAGTTGTACATGGAGCAGCCAGAGGGATTCTGTGAGAATGGCAAGTCACACTTGGTCTGTCGGTTGAGGAAGAACTTGTATGGTCTAAAGCAGGCTTCGAGACAGTGGTATAGGAAGTTTGAGTCGTTTATGGGGGAGCATGGTTATGCACGCACGACGTCGGACCACTGTGTATTTATGAGATACTTTGCCGAGGATGATTATATCATTTTACTATTTTATATTAATGATATGCTACTAGTGGGTCAGAATGCCACTAGGATAGCAGAGTTGAAGCACCAATTGGGCGCGGCCTTCTCTATGAAGGATTTGGGCTCAACGAAGACTGTTATTGGGATGGAGATCAGCCCCGAGAGAGAGAGTCCAAGCTGCTACACTTGTCCCAAAAGAAGTACATTCGTCGGGTACTTCAGTGTTTCGGGATGGATGGGTCAAAGAAAGTGAGTAGCCCTCTTGCGGCTCACTTTAAGTTCACTGAGGAGCAGTGTCCATCTATCGAGGACGAGAAAGAAGAAATAGAGCGGGTTCCATATGCCTCAGCTGTGGGGAGTCTCATGTATACTATGGTGTGTACAAGACCAGACATCGCTTATGTTGTTGGCACAGTTAGCAGGTATACTTTCAATCCTGGAAGGGTACATTGGAGTGCGGTCAAATGGATTCTACGATACCTTCATAATACTGCCAATTGGAGACTTTCTTTTGGTGGTGACGAGCTGAATTTGGTTGGGTATACGTATACCGATGCTGATATGACTGGAGATATAGACACGAGGCGATCGACTTCGGGCTATGTGATGATGTTTGATGGTGGAGCAGTATCGTGGCAGTCACGGTTGCAGAAGTGTGTTGCCTTGTCGACGACAGATGCAGAGTATATTGCGGTGACGGAGGCTTGCAAGGAGTTGTTGTGGATGAAGAAGCTGCTGCAGAAAATTGGGTTAAAGTAAGAGCAGTACCCTTTGCTTTGCGATAGCCAGAGTGCAATTCACCTTGTGAAGAACCAGATATTTCATAGTCAGTCCAAGCAAATTGATACCCGGTAGCTTTGGATACGGGATGTGGTTGAAAAGAAGCAAGCGACGTTTGAGAATGTTCATACAGATGACAAAGGAGCAGACATGTTGACAAAAAAATTTCCAAGGGAAAAGATTTGAGTAATGCAGGCGGATCGTCGGGATGACGACCTCCTCCACATAGTTATGAAGGGGGAGATTTGTTGGAGTGGGCGAGGTTCCCAACCTATGTAAAAACTACCCCGAAGTTGGATTGAGTATTCCTACATATAATAGGAATACCTCAATATATTTGGATTATGTATTTTCTACATATAATAGGAATATATCAATGGATTTAGATTTGGATTGATATTCCTACAGATAATAGGAATATGTCAATGGATTTGGATTTGGATTAGGTATTCCTATATATAATAGGAATACTAGTTGTGGGTTTAAGGCTATATATATTAGGTGTCTCATAGCCCTAAAAAATATCTCATATTTCAAAAATATTGCAAAATGAGGCAATAGTGTTTTTACAACATTGGAAGGAGAGAGGAAGAGATTGAAGGCTATTTCGAAGTGAAGATCGGTTTCGGATAAATTTTTTCTCGTCATCTCCGTTCTTCGTTTGTTTGTGATCTATTTTCTATTCCAAAGAGTTGTGGTGGTCCGTTTGGATCGGTGAGAAGTTTGTAAGGAGTCGGTGTATTTCTTATTCCATTAGTGGAGGCTTTTCAAGGTTGGACTCCGATCGTCCCGTGATTTTTTTCATTTGAATTTTTTACGTAAAAATCTTTGTGTCTACGATTTTTGTTTGCCATTTTTGGTTTGTGTATTTTTGCTCGGTTCTCTCGCAGGTACTTTCTTGTTTGGAAAACGGTTTTTGCGCTTTCGTTTCCAACATATCTATCCGATTTTTTTTCCAAACTTCTTTCTTTCTGCCTAATATTAATAAAAATATATATCATTGTATAAAAAAATTACTGTCAAATTTCAAATGGCACTCATTGGTTTTGTTGGTTTGTCACTGTCTCTGTGTACACAAAAAAAAATTGACTAAAAAAGGCCACTATGGGATATGAGCATAAGAATTGTATACTCGGGCTATTAACATAGAACAACAAATCACATGCATTCCCTATGACCAATGAATGAAATATACTTGAGCACAAAACTAATTATATACGTGTATATACTATATGTATGACTGAAAGTGGTTAGAGATATCATATATCTAAGCATCAAACACCAATTCAATTATGCTAGTTAGTGTGTCGTAATGTGAAAAATGTTTAGTATATTTCTCCCTTTATTTGATTGTGATGAATGATTGTGTATATAGAATTATGCCTCGTCGGAGTCAGAAAAATGTTTAATATCTTAGTTGCTTTCTAATGCTTCATTCCCTTTATCACTAGCACATCAGAGGTCTCCTTGATTGCATTTTATCAAAATACTTTATTTTGAGTAATTTTATTCCAAAATTAACTTTCTAAATTTTAATATAATCAAGATCTTTATTCTGATGAATGCACTTTGGAGTGCTTTATAAGCTAAGGAGGATCTCTCATGGGCAGCTTCCTTTAGATTCTCTGCAATGTGAACAAAAGACTTTAACTTAGGTGATGTGCTATAAAAATGAACGATCCTGTATGATTAGTGAGTATTAACTAAGGTGAGTTGGAACCTTGTGTTGAAACTTAGTAGGTTGGTCAAGTACACAAGCTTGTTTGAAGAAAGTGAGAACAATAGGAAGTTAGGATTGAGCAAAGCTTCCTTTAAACATTTAAATAGTGAAGGCTAGCTTAACCTTTCTGCTGGACCTATATTCCTATCACATAATTCGTTTTTTCTTTTATTTTTTTCTTTTGAAGAAATAATCACACTATGCATTGTCCAAGGCTCCGTTCTATTGTGAAGCCTGATAATAGTAAAGAGGGATGTGGTTTTTTTTGTTATTGTTTATGAAGGAGACGTCCTCCAGAAGTTTATCAAATGATTCAAGTTAGCGGAACCTCGGGTTTAAGTATTTGTGTTTGTGCTTGTTGTCCTTCTAATTTGACCCACTTAGGAGCTGAAGATTTACTACAAACACAATGATTTTGGGTGCCATTATAAGTGAGCTCCGTGGAAGAGTATATTCAACCATATACCAGAGATTGGGATGTAGGTGAAGGCATTAGGATTAGGTGTATAATTAATTTTTTATCCCTAGTTTGACTTAGCATGACAATAGTTTTTATCTTTATGGAGTAGGATCTGATTTATTAATATCATGTTTTATAAATACAATAAACATATTCACCAAACTGCAAACTAGAAAACTATAACAAACTCAAGAACCAAGAAATGCAACTGGAGAATAGTGTAGATAAGAGAGAACAAAATAAATTAATAATTACATTGTAACCTACAATTTCTTTAGTAAATTTAAAATCTATTTAGCAAGCTCCATTTAAAAAAGAATCAATATCTTAATAAATATATATGTATAATAACTTTTTCCTTCTCGTTTATTAGGGCCCGCAAAAATAAGCATTGAAGTACTTCTCTTTCCGTGCTTGGTACCACCTTATCCAATGCAAAGATAAAGATAAAAATTAACGGAGTTACAAAGTTTATTTTATATATAAAATAAAAAAAAACAATTGCAACATAAAGACGAATAATTTCTACTATGATATATTAGAAATTAATCATTTTAGTTTCCTCCAATATTTTATTATATCCATTTTTTTTTATTGAAAATTGAAGTCTACTAGATTGATCTTGAGTACCCAATACAAAAAAGATTTCAAGCAAAACAGTATTCTATAAGGCCTCAAAAGTATATTACAATACAAACTTTTTTAAAGCTAGATAGTAGAGCAATGCAATTACTAGATAATTGAAATCACAACAAATATATGACTTTTCTAAAGTCATGATTTATGCAGGCCACAAAAGTATATTATAATACAAACTTTTTTAAAACTGGATAGTATTGTCACGAGCAATGAAATTACTAGAGAATTGAAATCACAACAAATGTATGACTTTTCTAAAGTCATGATTTATGTAGTCACAAGAAATGCACCATCACATTATTAGTGATTGATTTCTGATTTTTTTTTTTTTTTTTTTACAATGATGAAACGTTATTAAATCCCAATATTTGAGAATTGGAGACACTCTTGTTAACTTTGTTCTCTGCCATGTGCAAAACATTAAAAACAAATCTCTCTCATGAATGTAATGTAAGCAATATTTGGGGGTAAAAGATAAAATAAATCAGAGATACATTTGCAACTTAATACTGTAATTTTTTTTATTAGATAGTAAATATGTTGAACTGAGGTTACTTACATTGTTAATTGTTACTGTAAATATATATATCAATATTGATTTTGGGAAACAAATTGTAGTTAACTTGATAAAAAATTATTAGGGACTGAGGTTGTTCATTTATTTATTTAAATAAATAAATAATACTAAAATCCAAATATATATTAGGACAATAAATTAAGTAAAAAGAATTATATATATATATATATATATATATATATATATATATATATATATATATATATATATATATATATATATATAGAGTAATGGCAAAATGAAAAGTTGAGGGTTCACCGTAAATTTTTTTGCTCCAAGATTACCCTTTTCTATGTTTAATAATTAATTTTTTTTATTAAATTTAACATATGTAGTGTCACTCCCCGTTCCCAATATACGTATTTGGAGCGTAATTATTTTCTTGCTAGCGTAGTTATATGATGTAGAGCGACTAGACTCATTCTTTGGTTCACTTGGCTCTTGGTGTATTTGTTTTGTTTAGTTTTATCATGAGTTGAACCCATGGTCCAAACCTCAAACCCTCCATATATAACCCAACTTCACTCTCGCTCCTCTCATTTTTCCTCTTCCATTTTCTTTCTTAGATTTTCTTCTCCCCCTCCATAGGCAAGTACATCTTGCAAGAAATGGAGAAACCATTTATATTTTTGTTCCATTATGTTCCTTATACGATTCCCCATGCATTTAGAACTTGGTATATTTGAATTTGGTGGATGGATTAGTGTAGATCTAACTTTTAAGTTTTAAGATCTTCTTGTGTTCTTGGGTTTTAATCTCTTAAAACTTAATGTTTTCAGAAACTTATTGTTCTATTTTGATGAGCACTTGTTGATATGGTATGTTGGGTGTCATATTTAAGTATAGTATAAGCACATGGGAATATCCTGAGGACATATTTGGGATGCCAGAATATGTCACAGGATATTCCATTATGAGATTATTGTCATAATGATTGAGATCATTGTATTAATGACTGTAAGTCTATATAATGCCAATGAGACAATCAATAGAATGATCAACTAATTGCAACATGGTATCAGAGCCAAGTTTTCACAAACCCTAGCCGTCACCAAGCTTCCACAAACCCACAGGAGAATTTCCTAGATCTCCTCCACCGAACTCTTCCACGCCCCCCCTTCTACCCTTCTCCGCCCTTCATTGTTGCTGCCCCGTCCCGCTACTGCTGCGGCTACTACTGCTGCTGCGGCTGCTGCTGCTGCGACGGCGGCTGTGACTGTCACGCCCCAGTCCCAAAATATCGAGGGACTGGACACGTGGCAATGGCCAGCAGCACGCACCGATGGATAACCCAATTTAATGGAGCCATCAGGGCGTACTTAAGCTGTAACGAAGGTCTACTACAACAAATCACAATAATCTCATCCATAAAGATAAAGAAATAAACTGCATAATGAAATGGAAATAAGTAGCAACAACAAGTCAGTCGGGGAAATAATCCGACTTATGTCTGAATACACTGGCTCAATAGGCCAGGAACAAAAGAGATAAACATAAAGTAAATACTGAGTACGGGATCAGGTACTCAGGAGAAGTCTTCGGCAGTCACCTCGTCTGCAGGGTTCAGTTCTGCTCCAGTATCAAGTCCAGCAATAGCCTCAGCTCCTGTCCCGTATATCTCGGGGTACTGCTCCTCAGCTAAACCTGGGGACATCATCCATTCCAGGTCCTCAGTGGACATAGCAAGGCACAAAATAAAACAAGCCAAATAAATGCAGTGCAATTAAATTAATGAAACAGCAGGGTAAACTATGTAACCATCTATGTGATATGCAAATGAGAGCAACACTAGTACTCAGGCTGAGACCGCTACAAGCTCTGTGTCGGGGAGCCGGTAGCAGTAATAACACGTAAAGGGTCTAGCTCTGCTGGAGAGTTTACAACCTCACAATAATAGTAGAGATATATATATATATAGAACAGCCTGTAGCCTGTGTGTCTCTTCCCACCCAATGTAATCACGCAAACCATGACCATAACGTCTCATGTCCAGGTCAGCGAGATTATAACTAATGCAACAAGTCAAACTGTCTATAACTAAAATATCTCTGTCAAGTCCTGTATTCTATACAGAATCACCATGAATATCTCAGGAAAATTCTGTCCATGTATAGTGTCAAGTGTCCTGGGTTGTAGGGTACTTGATATGTCAAGTACAAAAGTAAAGGGTATCGTAAATCCATCTCTAAATGACGAACCCAACACCGCGTACGGTGTTGGCACCCGACTATGATCGGACACTAGGTACGTCATACGTTTCCTAGGTTAAGCAGTTTAAACAAGTTTATATGAATTTACACAAGAGATCCAGCAAAATATTATCACAGGAAATATGAAAATAAAGACTGCAAGTTGGCAAGGTGCACTTGCCTGATGTTTGGATTCCACTTAGGTCCTGTTTTCGGAAATTTCCAGAGATGTCTCCGAAAGCTGAAATAAACAGTATCATCACGCTCAGAAGGTGTCAAATAGCTAGGAACGTCTGTCCTTGGGTCCAATTTGGAGACAAGGGCAAAAACGGTAATTTCGGACCAAAACAGGGTCCACCGGTGGGCCCGCTTTGCACCGAAAAATGTGTCAGGGTCAACTGTCTCCAAATTCACCAAACTTAGTGTCAACAGGTCAGGAACGCTGATACGAACCCAACGGAACTTCCAGAATTGAATTCCGATGAGCCGATCACAAAATCGCCCGTCGAGTGGGGCTTGTGGGGCCCACGACACGCGATTTCGTCAACGTTCTCAGAATCAAACCAAACTTGACCCACAGGACCAGCGTATTGCTACGAGTCCGATGGCGCAAGTTTTGTCTCGATCCGACGTGTGTGCACGAAGTTAGGATAAATTGCAAAAAAGTCAGATACGGGGCGATGTCCGCAGATACGCACTGATTCCGGTGTGCACGTACATCCGAATCAGCTTCTGCAAAATTCCACACGTCCGTATCGACGATGTGCACGTATCTGTGAAGATCGCACGCGACTAAGTCGTCCCGTTTGGCGGGGCGTACTCAGTTCCGGGGTAAAACAGGGTCTGGTTTTTCCTGTTTTTGGATCGCGGTGTGCGATCACCACAGGACGCGATGCCCCGAGCGGTTTATCCGGGCACCGAGAGGGTCATACAGGCTTCGCAACGCAATTTACGGAATCGAAATCCGAGCTACGAGCAAGAAGATACACGCACCTGAACGGGGCCCAAAAACCGGGGTTCAAATTGTGTCCGACACGTGTCCGGACACAAAGGGAAATTAGGGTTAGGGTTTGGGGGCTGCCGGAGAACCGCGGCTGGCCAGGGCGGCTCGCGGCGAGGGAGGCTGGCCGGAGGGGCTCGGGCGGTCGGGGGCTTCGCCGGAGGCGGCGCTGGCGGCTCGGGGAGGCGGCGCAGGCGGCCGCTGCTGCTGCTGATTGCTGCGGCTGTCGGTGCTCGACGGCGAGAGGAGGAGGGAGGAGCCGTCGACGGGGCACGGCGAGCGGGACGGTGGCGCCGGAGGCGGTGGCAGCGGCCTGGAGGCGGGGAGCGGGGTGGCTAGGGCGGTGGGGGAATCGGAGGAGGAGGAGGAGGGCTTTTATAGGCGGGGAGAGAGAGGGAGTCGGCCGAGCGGGGCGACGGGGATGGCGGAGAAGGCGGGGTCGTGGGGAGGCCGAGGCGGAGGGTGGCGGAGCTGCCGACGGGAGAAGCGGGGACGTGGGTGAGCGGGTGAGCGGGTCGGGCGGCGGGCAGACCCGACCCGACCCGGTAGGGAAGCGGGCTGGGCCGGCCTGCGGGCCTGGGTAATGGGTTTTGGGCCGGGCTGGGAATGGGTTTGAATAAAAATAATAAAAAAAAAAATAATAATAATACAATTAATTAACTAATTAATTATCTTAAATAGTTTTTAGGCATTTAAAAATAGGTCTGAGGCCAAATAAAATCCAGAAAAATTATCCTAAGTCCGGTTTTCTATTTTACACCATAAAATCATATTTTTATTACATTTTAATATTATTTATTAGCAATTAAAAATTATAAAATCACCACAGCACCTATGTAAATTCCTGAAAAATTGCAAAAAATTCTCAAAAATTGATTTTAATAACTGAAAATTTTAGGGTGATTACAATCTACCCCCCTTAAGAGGATTGCGTCATCGCAATCGAAGGGTAAACTACAAAGGGCACAAACTACAGAAATAAAAGAATGCTTAGGTTTTACCTACATCTGCAAATAAGTGTGGATATCGCTGGCGCATAACATCTTCTCGTTCCCAGGTCGATTCGCCAGGAGAGTGCTGTTTCCAAGCTACCCGAACCAGTCTGATTGTCTGCCCTCGCAGTGTCTTATCACTGGTGTCGAGTATACCCACTGGTTGTTCCTCATATCTCAGGCTAGGGCCCACCGAAATCTCAGAATGATCAACTATGTGACTTGGGTCAGTCACGTATCGCCTCAGCTGTGAGACGTGGAATACATCATGCACTCCCTCTAAGGATGGAGGTAATACAAGACGATAAGCCACCTCACCAATGCGCTCCAGGATATCAAATGGCCCAATATACCTTGGGCTTAACTTGCCTCTGCTGCCAAATCTGATAGTACCTCTAGTGGGCGAGATCCTCAAAAATATATGCTCTCCTTCCTTGAACTCCAGGGAACGTCTGTGCGCATCGGCCCAATGCTTCTGTCTATCCTGGGCTGCACGGAGATGATTCTGAATCTGCCTTACTTTCTCCACTGTCTTCGTTACCAACTCTGGACCCAGTAATTGACGTTCGCCAATGTCACTCCAGCATATCGGCGATCTGCACTTCCTTCCGTACAATGCCTCGAAAGGTGCCATCTGTATGCTTGCCTGATAGCTGTTGTTGTAGGAGAACTCCACTAAGTGCAGATGATCTTCCCAAGATCCTCCGAAGTCCAGTATACATGATCGCAGCATATCTTCCAAGATCTGAATTGTGCGCTCTGATTGGCCATCTGTCTGGGGATGATAGGTAGTACTGAATTTGAGCCTGGTGCTGAGACTCTCTTGCATGCTTCGCCAGAAGTGAGATGTAAATCTCGAGTCTCGATCTGATACAATACTAACCGGCACTCCATGTAATTTTACGATCTGTCGCATATACATGTCGGCTAGTACTTCCGTGGATTGTCCGACTCTGAATGGCAAGAAGTGAGCCGACTTAGTGAGCCGATCCACGATAACCCATACCGCATCCTTTCCACTAGGGCTTCTTGGAAATCCAGTGACAAAGTCCATGGTAATATGCTCCCACTTCCATTCAGGTATGGGAAGTGGCTGCAACATACCTGCAGTCCTTTGGTGCTCGGCCTTCACCTGCTGGCAGACTAAGTATTTTGCCACAAATCGGGCAATCTCCCTTTTCATTCCATGCCACCAGTAATATTGTCTTAAGTCCCGGTACATCTTGGTTCCTCCTGGATAAACAGAGTATATGGAGCTATGTGCTTCCGTCATCAACTCCTGCCTTAATTCTCCATTTAGAACATATAGGCAATTTCCGCACCTTAATGTCCCATCATCGTGGATGTGAAGTCCCGTTTGCATGCCTGCTTCGGTTCTCTCTTTCAGCCTTCGGAATCTGGCATCATTAGGCAAAGCTTCTTTGATTTTCTCCACCAGCGATGACTTAACTTCAAGGTTAGCCAGCAAACCATTTTGTCCAGGTAGAACAACCTCTATCTGAAGATCTTGCAAGTCTTGTAATAGCTGAGGCTGCTCAGTTAAGAAATAAGCCGAGGGTTTTCTGCTGAGGGCGTCGGCTACAACATTTGCTTTCCCCGGGTGGTACTGCAGATCTATGTCAAAGTCCACCATCAACTCAAGCCAATGCCTTTGCCTCATGTTGAGCTCCTTCTGAGTATAAACATACTTCAAGCTCTTATGATCAGTGAATATTTCAACCTTCTCTCCGTACAGATAATGCCTCCAGATCTTCAATGCAAAAATTACTGCAGCTAGCTCCAGGTCGTGTGTTGGGTAGTTCTTCTCGTGGACCTTCAACTGCCTCGATGCATAAGTGATAACCTTGCCATGTTGCATCAAGACACAACCTAGTCCACTACCGGACGCATCACTATAAACAACAAAATCTCCTGACCCTGAGGGAAGAGTCAAGACTGGTGCTGTTGTTAGACGCCTCTTCAATTCTTCAAAGGCATTCTGGCATTCTTCCGTCCATATGAACTCCTGATCCTTCCGTGTCAGCTTAGTCATCGGCTCTGCGATCCTTGAAAAATTTTCTACGAACCGCCGGTAATACCCAGCAAGTCCAAGAAAACTTCTCACTTCCGCAACAGAGGTAGGGGTAGGCCAGGTTTCTATAGCAGTGACCTTCTCTGGGTCCACAGACAGTCCTTCACCCGAGATAATATGTCCTAGGAATGGCACCTTGTCCATACAGAACTCACATTTGCTGAGTTTGGCATATAGCTTCTCTCTTCTCAATGTTTCTAGCACAATTCTGAGGTGTTTTTCGTGCTCTTCGTGGTCCTTGGAGTAGACTAGAATATCATCAATGAATACCACCACGAACTTATCCAAGTACTGATGGAAGACTCCGTTCATCAAACTCATAAATACAGCAGGTGCGTTGGTTAAACCAAACGGCATTACTAGGAATTCATAGTGTCCGTACTTAGTCCTGAAGGCCGTCTTTGGGATATCTTCCTTCTTCACCATAATCTGGTGATAACCGAATCTAAGGTCAATCTTTGAGAATACCCTAGCACCACTCAATTGGTCAAACAAGTCATCAATGCGTGGTAAGGGGTATCGGTTCTTAACAGTTACAGCATTAAGGGCTCTGTAATTAATGCACAACCGCACAGTTCCGTCCTTCTTTGGTACAAAAAATATAGGTGCTCCCCAAGGTGAAACACTGGGCCGGATAAATCCTTTCTCCAGAAGATCGTCGACTTGCGCTTTCAATTCCACTAACTCCTTAGGTGCTAGCCGATATACCGATGAAGTGATAGGTTCGGCTCCTGGAGTTAGGTCTATTGTGAATTCTATCTCCCGATCAGGTGGTAAACCTGGAAGGTCGTCGGGCAATACATCCATAAATTCTGTTATGACTCTTGGGTAACCTGAATCCTCTTCTACAGTTAATACCCTAAAAGTTGGCTGGACCCCTTGTTCTACAGCTCCTCGAAGAAATTCAAACTCATGAAGGCTAGGGGGTCTAAATATCACTTTTCCAAGCCGGCAATCCAGTGTCGCATGGTACTGACTTAACCAGTCCATACCAAGTATAACATCATAATCAGGCATAGAAAAGATCAGGAATTGGGCTCGCATCTCTCGGCCACAGACTACTACCGAACAGGATCTACAGATATCACTAACCAGGATAATCCCACCTCCCGTTAGAATTCTCTTCATCTTCGAGAGAGGTGTGGTAGCTACTCTATGTGTGGCTACGAAGCTAGCAGCAATAAATGAATGCGGGGCTCCAGAATCAAATAATGCTACAGCAGGAATTGAAGCTACTAATATGGTACCTGCTATCACTTCGCCTGCAGTAGCTTCCTCAGTGACTGCTAGTGCATATGCCTGACCTCGTCCCTGAGCGGGACCCCTTTGCTGACGAGCCTGCTGGAACAAAGCTGCCTGAGGTGGTAGTGGTGGCCTGGCTCCTCCAGGCCCTGTCTGAGTTGCTCCCCCAGCTGGAAGAGCTGGCCTAGGTGCAGGTGGAGCTGGTTGATTCGGAACTCCCTCTCGACGTTCCGAGCAGTCCTTTGAGAAGGGTTGTCCGGATCCGCAAACTAGGCAGAGTCCCAGCTTGTGTCTACATTCTCTTTCAATATGACCTACTTTGCCGCAGTAATGACAAGTAGGTAGGTTCTTTGATGCTGCTTTCTGAGGCAGGTTCTTCTGGGGCCGTTTGGCAGAATCTCCTGGTGATGACTTGGACGGTGCTGAGGAGAATGGACGTTTCAGGCTTGATTCCCTCCGAGTAACGCGCTCCATCCGACGTGCTGCAGCTAGGACGTCGGAGTAAGATGTGGGCGCGACCGATCCGATTAACTTCTGAAGCTCGAACCTGAGTCCATCAAAGAACTTCTTCGCCTTCTCTTCTTCGGTAGGAATTAGAGAAGGGGCGAAGCGGCTCAGGCGAATGAATTCGGCGTTATATTCCTCCACCGTCATGTTGCCCTGGATCAGGCGGTTGAATCTGTCTCGGAGTTCTGACCGAGCCACAGCAGGGATGTACATATCCTGGAAGAGTCTGGAGAACTCCTTCCAGGTGACCTGATCATGTCCGAGCCTTCTTTCTTCGGACAGCCACCAATGGTGCGCGTTGTCCGTCAGTTGTATCCTAACGGCAGTCATCCACTTCTCCTTTGGAAGTTCAGCGGCCTCCAACTGGTGCTGAGTGTTCGTAAGGCATTCATGAACTTCAGTTGGTCCTTCCTTGCCCGAGAAGGTACGGGGTTTGAGTTGACGGAAATCTGTGATGGATTCCGTCGCTAGCCGCCTATTTGGTGGATTTGCATGTTCCAATGCTACGACTAGACTGTTCCTTAGGTTCTCGGCCTCATGACGTTGGGCCTCCTGTTGGATCTGTTGTTGTGCCTGCATCATGGCGTAGAACATCTGGAATATTTGCTGTCCGTCCATTGCCTGCCCTGGAGGAAAGACAGGCATCGTAGGAGGGAACTGGGGTGAAGGCGGGATGTCATCACGCCTGAACCTGGAACTTGGATGGCCAGTTTGATTGTTCTGAGAGGATTGTCCTCTGGTATCTGGCGTCGTTCCAGCTTCACAGGTAACCACAGCTTCAGGCGGTGTACCCAAGGGGGTCTCGTCACTACTTCTGCGATCCATTACTCTGTATTAAAAGAAAACAATGAGAACGCACAGAGGAATCAAAACAGGATGCAATTCAAGCATTTAAATTGAATTCGACATAGAGTCCAAAAATGATTCAATCAATGGATGAGATCCTATAACTTATCCTATCTTATTGCAGGCCTGTTCGGTCCCTAAGTTGAAACCGAACAATTTAGTTGAGACCTGCATGGGCCACCACAAAAACCATATCACGTCCCAATTTCAAAATATCGAGGGACTGGACACGTGGCAATGGCCAGCAGCACGCACCGATGGATAACCCAATTTAATAGAGCCATCAGGGCGTACTTAAGCTGTAACGAAGGTCTACTACAACAAATCACACTAATCTCATCCATAAAAATAAAGAAATAAACTGCATAATGAAATAGAAATAAGTAGCAACAACAAGTCAGTCGGAGAAACAATCCGACTTATGTCTGAATACACTGGCTCAATAGGCCAGGAACAAAAGAGATAAACATAAAGTAAATACTGAGTACGGGATCAGGTACTCAGGAGAAGTCTTCGGCAGTCACCTCGTCTGCAGGGTTCAGTTCTGCTCTAGTATCAAGTCCAGCAATAGCCTCAGCTCCTGTCCCGTATATCTCGGGGTACTGTTCCTCAGCTAAACCTGGGGACATCATCCATTCCAGGTCCTCAGTGGACATAGCAAGTCACAAAATAAAACAAGCCAAATAAATGCAGTACAATTAAATTAATGAAACAGCAGGGTAAACTATGTAACCATCTATGTGATATGCAAATGAGAGCAACACTAGTACTCAGGCTGAGACCGCTACAAGCTCTGTGTCGGGGAGCCGGTAGCAGTAATAACACGTAAAGGGTTTAGCTCTGCTGGAGAGTCTACAACCTCACAATAATAGTAGATATATATATATAGAACAACCTGTAGCCTGTGTGTCTCTTCCCACCCAATGTAATCACGCAAACCATGACCATAACATCTCATGTCCAGGTCAGCAGAATTATAACTAATACAACAAGTCAAACTGTCTATAACTAAAATATCTCTGTCAAGTCCTGTATTCTATACAGAATCACCATGAATATCTCAGGAAGATTCTGTTCATGTATAGTGTCAAGTGTCCTGGGTTATAGGGTACTTGATATGTCAAGTACAAAAGTAAAGGGTATCGTAAATCCATCTCTAAATGACGAACCCAACACCGCGTACGGTGTTGGCACCCGACTATGATCGGACACTAGGTACGTCATACGTTTCCTAGGTTAAGCAGTTTAAACAAGTTTATATGAATTTATATAAGAGATCCAGCAAAATATTATCACAGAAAATATGAAAATAAAGACTGCAAGTTGGCAAGGTGCACTTGCCTGATGTTTGGATTCCACTTAGGTCCTGTTCTCGGAAATTTTCAGAGATGTCTCCGAAAGCTAAAATAAACAGTACCATCACGCTCAGAAGGTGTCAAATAGCTAGGAACGCCTGTCCTTGGGTCCAATTTGGAGACAAGGGCAAAAACGGTAATTTCGGGCCAAAACGGGGTCCACCGGTGGGCCCGTTTTGCACCGAAAAATGTGTCAGGGTCAACTGTCTCCAAATTCACCAAACTTAGTGTCAACAGGTCAGGAACGCTGATACGAACCCAACGGAACTTCCAGAATTGAATTTCGATGAGCCGATCACAAAATCGCCCGTCGAGTAGGGTCTGTGGGGCCCACGACACGCGATTTCGTCAACGTTCTCAGAATCGAACCAAACTTGACCCACAGGACCAGCGTATTGCTATGAGTCCGATGGTGTAAGTTTCATCTCGATCCGACGTGTGTGCACGAAGTTAGGGTAAATTATAGAAAAGTCGGATACGGGGCGATGTCCGCGGATACGCACTGATTCCGGTGTGCACGCACATCCGAATCAGCTTCTGCGAAATCCCACACGTCCGTATCGACGATGCGCACGTATCTGTGAAGACCGCACGCAACCAAGTCGTCCCGTTTGGCGGGGCATACTCAGTTCCGGGGTAAAACAGGGTCTGGTTTTTCCTGTTTTTGGATCGCGGTGTGCGATCACCACAGGACACGATGCCCCGAGCGGTTTGTCCGGGCACCGAGAGGGTCATACAGGCTTCGCAAAGCAATTTATGAAATCGAAATCCGAGCTACGAGCAAGAAGATACACGCACCTGAACGGGGCCCGAAAACCGTGGTTCGAATTGTGTCCGACACGTGTCCGGACACAAAGGGAAATTAGGGTTAGGGTTTGGGGGCTGCCGGAGAACCGCGGCGGGCCGGGGCGGCTCGCGGCGGGGGAGGCTGGCTGGAGGGGCTCGGGCGGTCGGGGGCTTCGCCGGAGGCGGCGCTGGCGGCTCGGGGAGGCGGCGCAGGCGGCCGCTGCTGCTGCTGATTGCTGCGGCTGCCGGTGCTTGACGGCGAGAGGAGGAGGGAGGAGCCGTCGAAGGGGCACGGCGAGCGGGACGATGGCGCCGGAGGCGGTGGCAGCGGCCTGGAGGCGGGGAGCGGGGTGGCTAGGGCAGTGGGGGAATCGGAGGAGAAGGAGGAGGAGGGCTTTTATAGGCGGGGAGAGAGAGGGAGTCGGCCGAGCGGGGCGGCGGGGATGGCGGAGAAGGCGGGGTCGTGGGACGGCCGAGGCGGAGGGTGGCGGAGCTGCCCGCGGGAGAAGCGGGTGAGCGGGTCGGGCGGCGGGCAGACCCGACCCGACCCGGTAGGGGAGCGGGCAGGGCCGGCCTGCGGGCCTGGGTAATGGGTTTTGGGCCGGGCTAGGAATGGGTTTGAATAATAATAATAATAATAATAATAATAATAAAAATAATAATAATACAAT
This sequence comes from Iris macrosiphon, assembly GCA_036927795.1. NCBI lineage: Eukaryota > Viridiplantae > Streptophyta > Magnoliopsida > Asparagales > Iridaceae > Iris > Iris macrosiphon. The sequence continues at coordinate 161,265,515 of JAYESA010000003.1, forward strand.
TAATTAATTAATTAATTAATTACCTTAAATAGTTTTTAGGCATTTAAAAATAGGTCTGAGGCCCAATAAAATCCAGAAAAATTATCCTAAGTCCGGTTTTCTATTTTACACCATAAAATCATATTTTTATTACATTTTAATATTATTTATTAGCAATTAAAAATTATAAAATCACCACGGCACCTATGTAAATTCCTGAAAAATTGCAAAAAATTCCCAAAAATTGATTTTAATAACTTAAATTTTAGGATGATTACAGTGACATGCGTGCTGCCGCCTCCTCCGCACCAGCACGAGACAGCGCATAATAGTGATGCCTAGATCTGAAAAAAGGGGGGACATGTTCGGATCTAGGAGCGGATGACGAGGACGAGCGTGAGACGTGGAGCGGACGTGACGTGATTGAATAGACGACGCATCGATGGAGGAGATCATCAAGAAGCTAGATTCTGCAGAGGTGGCGACGTTGATGAAGTTGTTGACGATGTTGGCTGGTGAGAACATGACACGAACGTCGCCGGAGTTGAAGCTTTCCTCCATCGATCTGAAATTAGATGGACCAGCCACCTATCTGAGTTGGTCACGGCGGGTGAGAAGAAACCTCGCAGGAAAAAACATGGAGGGGTTCCTGACGGGCGAGACGACAGAGCCGGACGAGGGCTCGACAGGACGCGATGAGTGGAAGTCCACTCATATGGTGATCTACATCTGGCTTCTCAACTCCTTAGTCCAGTCTATTGCCGCCACAGTAGACGGTATTGAGATGGTGAAAGATGTATGGGAGAAGTTGAGAATGACCTATGATGGTGTGGGAAACAACTTACGGGTCTTCCAAATAAAGGGGGAGATTGATGACACCGTACAGGGAAAGAAGACGGTGCAGGAGTATGCTACGGAGTTGAAGCGTCTGTGGTTGGATTATGATCACTCCTCAGATCGGGTGAGCTGCGGGAACCCTAAGTGTAAGGAGAGACAGGTGTGTCTGCAGGAGAGGACAATGAAGTTCCTCAAAGGGCTGACTGCAGCTTTCGCACAGAGGACGGCCCTATTTCTAGCCCAACCAAAGATCCCTAGCCTTGAGGAGGCTATCTCAGCCATGATCCAGGAGGAGACACGCATCAGGCTGCAAGCCAGGACAGGTGGTCCCCCCGAAGCAAAGTCAGCACTAGCGATCACCAGCTCAGGTAACACAGGATCTAAGGGAGAGCCCTGGCAGCATAACTGGCAGTGCTACAACTGTGGGGAGATGGGTCATCATCGGTATGCTTGTACCAAACGACCTAGGGAGGGAGATTCAGGTGGTGGACGAGGACCGTTCGGCGGACGAGGATATAATGGAGGACGTGGTCGTGGTCGAGGGGGTAGACGAGGCGGCCGAGTAGGTTATCGGACGAACCTCCTGATATCAGAAGGGAACGAAGAAGCTGATGGCACCTTTACTGTGGAGGACCAGGCACTGGGAGACATGATGAGTAGACAGAGGAGGCGTCCACCTCATTCTTTGTCAGGGGCAATGCTGCCATGTATGCCCATCCATCAGAAGGTACTGACGAATCACTTGCCCTTGCGTCTATCTCTTCCCTTAAATCATCAGACTGGATTATCGACTCGGGAGCATCTCGACATGTGACAGGGAATGCTAGTGAGTTTTCTTCCTACACTCACCTAGCATCAGCAGACAGCATTCAGACAGCTGATGGCACTTTCCAGCCAGTGGTCGGTAAGGGTACTGTTAATTGTACAGGTTCAGTAATATTATCCAATGTTTTACATGCTCCATCCTTTTCAGTCAGTCTTTTGTTCATTAGTTCTATAATCCTCCAACTTAAATGCATTATTTCTTTTGATATTCCTAAGGTGACCTTCCAGGAGAAAGGGACAGGACGAAGACTTGGGACTGGCACTTGGCATGAGGGACTGTAGTACCTAGATCGAGAAGGACTGGACTCAGCATTGGTATCTATGGCAGAGAAGGCTGGCATGGAAGGACTGCAGCAGAGGACTGAGGATACCTTGATACTCCATCATCGGAGGATGGGACATTCTTCCTTTGATACTCTAAGTAAGTTGTATCCAGAGATTTATGCAAAAACAAATAAAGAGAAATTAGTATGTGATGCGTGCGAGTTAGAAAAACTTACTAGGAGCTCATATGTTGGCACGGGTCATAGGAGCACTTTTGCTTTTGAGGTAGTACATTCTGATGTCTGTGGTCCATGTGCTACTAACACTATGAATGGTTATAAGTACTTTGTTTCTTTCATTGAGTGTGCCTCTCGTGTTACCTGTCACCACCCCATTTCCAGAGCCGGGTATTTTTTTATTTTAATTTAGTTAATTGTGCATTATTTATAATTAATTGTATTTATAATTAATTATTGATTGTATTATATTTTTATTGCTTGTTTTAGGATTTTGGCTAGCCTGGACCAATGTCAGACCCTAGTGGACCCATGTCCGACCCAGTCCACACCCCTGTGAGACTTATTTTTGGGTTTAGAATATTTATTATATTTTTAGTGTGTTAGTTGGAGAGATTTGGAGCTAGTTTGAGTGCTTTTGGAACCCGAAACCCGAAACCAAGTCATGTAGGGGCATTTTGGACATTTGGAAACTTGGCAACCTCCTTTATTAGTGTTTGGCCGACCCTTTTTCCCCCATTCCAGCCCACACACAGCAGGAGCAGCAGCCCTCTCCACCTTCTCTCCATTCTTCACTTCTTCTTCATTTCTTCTTCTTCTCCACTTCTTCTTTCTTCTTCCTTCCTTCTCCAAGTAAGTCCCTCTTCCATTTTTCTTCTTTCTTTCTTCCATTCCTTCTCCTTATGCTAGCCCTAACCTTGCATTTTCCCTAACCTAGGTGTGAGGAGCTTAGATCTAGTGTAGAAGCTAGAGTTGGTGGCTTGGAGCTTGATGGAGGTAATTTCTAGGGGTTGTGAGACTTTGGCCTTGGGATTTCAACTCCCAAGAGGTAAAACCCTAACTTTCCCCTTGCTAATTATTTTTGTGTAGTGTAATTAGTGTTGTAGAACCTTCCTAGACCCTAAGCCTACCCGTAGGAGGAAGTTGGAACTAGTTTGGTTGAGTTTAGAGACTTTGACATTAGATTTTGTGTCGATTTCGGGTGGAACCCGAATTTGGCCCAATTTTGGGTGATGTCCTAGGTTAGACGGACCTAGGTAGACGTTGTCGGGAGTCTTGAGGGTGAGATCGTGTCTCCGTTCGGACACGGGAAGTCGTGTCGCGGAGAAACGGGCATTTCGGGCGAATTTGGGGCTTTTCGTCGTCGCCGATTCTAAGTGCGTGCGCGTTTCCGCCACGGACCTAGAATCGATGTGGGAGTACTTTTTCTAGGATCTAGGTATCGTCTAGAGCGCGTGGATAAATTTTGGGCCGATTCCGAGTTCGTTTGGTGTACGTTTCAGGAGGTTTTCCGAGCCGCGCACCACGTGTTCGTCGAAATGACCGAACGGCCATTTCGACTTGGTTTCCTCGTTTCGGGCTTGTGCGCGCGTTGGGTTAGTATCGGAGAGTATGTGCTAGAGTTTTCGAGTTATATTTTATATATTTTAGGGTATTGGTGAGTGTCGGGGTCGTTGGGCGTGAGTGGGGCGTGTTGTTTGTGTGTTGTTGTGTGTTGTGTTGTGTTAGTGTATATGTGTCTATATATATATATATATATATATATGTATATATATATTTATATGTATGTGTGTTTATGTATATATATGTATATATATATGTGTGTATGTGTATATATATATCTTAGAGAGTGTGTGTGTGTTGATATGTATATATATATATATTTGTATGTGTGCATATATATATATTAATATAGGTGTTTATATATATATATATATATATAGCTATGTATATATTTGTGTGTGAGTGTGTGTATTAGTGTGTTTGTGAGTGTGTTAGTGTGAGTGTTAGAGAGTAGATAGTAGTATATATATATATATATATATATATATATATATATATATATATATATATATATATATATATATATATATATCTAACTAGTAGTATATATATATAGTTATAAGTGTGTATATATATATATATATATATATATATATATATATATATATATATATATATATATAGGGTGTGATATATATATATATATGTATAGGAGTGTGTGTGTGTGTGTTTGTGTGATGGAAGAGGGGGGGTTCAGCCAGAACAGGGAGCTGCTGCTGCTGTACAGCAGCAGCAAACAGAACAGCTCCAGCAGCAGCAGTAAATGCTGCAGTAGCAGCATTACAAGGAGCAACAACAGCAGCAATTTGATGCGAAGCACAGCAGCAGCAGCAGTAGCAATACATGAACAGCAGCAAGAGCATAGCAGCAGCTCCAGGGCAGCGAGAGTTAGTGAGGGAGAAAGGGAGATTGATATATATATATATAGGTCAATAGATAGATAGATAGATATCTAGATAGTTAGCTAAATTGATAACTAGTTAGATAGATAAGATAGATAGATGGTTAGATAGCTAGTTAGATAAATAGGTTATTAGATAGATAAATAGATATATGGATAGATAGATAGATAGATAGATAGATAGATAGATAGATACATAGATAGCTAGGTAAATAGATAGATGCATAGATAAATAGATAGATAGATAGGTTCATAGATAGGTAGATATCTAGATCGATAGATATTAGATATCTAGATGCCTAGATATAAATAGATAAATAGATACGTAGATAGATTGATAGATAGACATATAGATAAATAGATAATAAGATAGATAGATAGATAGATTATTAGATAGATAATAATTAGCTAGGGAGATATATATATAGATACTAGATGGATATATAGATATAGATAGGTAGTTAGATTACTAGATAAATAGGTAATAAGATAGATAAGTAGGTAATGGATAGGTAGATAGTTATATATATATCTAAGGTATAGATATATATACCTATGGCTATATATATCTATAGATATCTAGAGAGATAGATAGATAGATATATACATAGCTAGATAGATAGTTAGATATCTAGGTATAGATATATACAAAGGGTATGTGTAAGGTATGTGTAAGATAAGGTAAGGTATTGGGTATAGATATATAGGTATATGCCTATATGTATTAGATATCTATATTCTAGCCTAGATTATAGCTAGATATATATATGTTTATGCATAGTAAGTTAGCTAGAGGGGTAGTCGGGTTGAGTTTAGAGAGGTATCTCAATACCTTGAGATACCGAGGTATCTCAATACCTTGAGATATTCAAGGTATTGAGTTTCGAGCGGGATTTTTGAGCAATAGCCTAGGAATAGTATTGGAGTGATTTTTATATGCTTATGTGTATATATTTACGCGTGCTAGCATAGGTTTTAACGGGTTTAGGCGGGGTGCGTAGCCTAGGTTGAGGTATCGGATACCGAGGGTATCCCGGTATCTCAAGGAGGCGAGTTTGTGAGTTTTCTAGCTTAATGAGCTCGGTTTGACCTAGAATTTCAGGAGCACCCTAGTTTGACCTAGAATTGACCGTAGTTGACTCGGTTGACCGTCAAAGTCAACTTTTGACCTAGTTTTGACCTAGAGTTGACTTTTTGGACCTAGAGTTGACTTTTTAACCCAGATTTTATCGGTTTGACCTGTTTGACCTAGAACGACCCTAGAAGCCTATTTTTAGTTATTTTATATCTGTTTAACTCATTAGAACCCTGTTTAATCTTGCTTTTCGTATTAGGTCCTTGCGACACCAGTTCGGATCGCTAGTTGCTCAGGACGTCAGGCGAGTACATTCTCTGATAGTTTTCATTATCTGATGATTATTATGATTCAGCTTCTAGTATAGTATCATCTGATTATTCTGGCACAACACGGGACACTGATTGATATTTCTGGATTCATTTACTTGCGACACGTACATTTCATGTTTCTGGCCTCTATTCTGGAATCACTACTGGCATCACCTACAGGCATCACCTACAGGCATCATTCATGTTCAGGCTGGACTCATCTTGATTTGTGTGTCGGGTCTTGGATCCACTTGTATTAGTCGGGGTGGGGAAATACTCGAGTAGACATGTAAATATTCCCGTCTGGAATCATCAGGCATCACTCCCTCTGGTCTAATCTGGAATGATAGCAGCCGCGTACCCAGTGCGCGGTGAGCCGTACTTACCCCTAGCCGTTTACATGTCGAAATAAGTATTTCAAAGACACCGAGTTCATTCTTTATAGTCTGGACTCTCATGCATTTTTTGACTTGTCTCACTTACATGTTTCTGGACTTGACTCACTACATATTTTTCATGCTGGACTCACTACACGATCTTGTGCACAGACTTACTCTTAGTGTAGATTTCTTGTATCTTACAGTTACTACTATCTTGTTTCTGATATTCCTGCATCTTTACTTTTATGCTCCAGTGATTTATATATTTTCTTGTTTCATACTTGCTTCATTCTTCTTGCTACTTTCTATAACTGTTTTATAGTTTTTATTATTTAAATGGAACTGCTGTTAGAGATGTACTTGCTCCAGTCCTGACTGGACATATTTTTCAGAGTATCCGGAGGAGTGGTGTCCGACGTTTTATGGACCTGAGCCTGTCGATGGTGCAGACAGGGACCCTCTAGTTTAGGAGTGATTTCCGGGTTGGTAGCCGGGATCACTGAGACCTTGCTATTGTTTTTATTAGCTTTAGCACCGGATTTGTCTCCGATTTTGGTTTGAGACCTTGTTTGTATATTATTTTGGATGTTGTATTATTATTATTGATGTTGTGGTTGTTGCAGTAGTTGTTGTTGGTTAGACTTTATAGTTGTTAGACTTTTTTGTCATCTTATCGTGCTTAGTTTCGTGATTGAGTATATTGTGGTTATCATTATGATATTTGCTCCTCCGTTTGGAGTTGAGTGTAAAACCCCCTTCCTAGAAAATCGTATATACCCTTTTATTTATTTATTATTAATTAAATTGTAGTAATTAGGTCCAAATAGGAGAAATAGATTTTTTATAATTTTTATGTTAGGTGTTCGGGCACTTAGAGGACTTATGGAACCATCAGGAATTTTTCGGAATTTATTCCATGTAGGAGACCCCTTGAGCAGTTGCTAGCCTAACGATGTGCAATACCCTATTCTATAAATTTTCTTATGTGTGAATATGTATATATATATATATATGTATATATACAAATATATATATATATATATGTATATATATATATATTTAAAGAAAGAAAAGAATTAAATAAGTATAAGAATAATAATCATACTAATAATATTAATAATATGCTTAGTATACTTAAAGCTCTCAGGGGCTTTGCATTCCTTAGCAAAACTTTGCTAATTTCCTAGCAATTTGCCTCAGCCAACTTGCTAGCCTTCAGCCGTAGCATGACCCGCCCACTTCAATTAGCAAGTTGCTACAAAACCCGTTTTGCACCAGCGGCATACCCAAACCCGCCCCACTTCACGCGGCCTTGCCCGCGGATCCGCTCTTTCTACCCCCTCTTTCTCCTAATATATATAGTATATATATATAATAGCTCTCTAAAACCCTAACCTAGAAACTCCAGACTTCCTCTTCCCATCTAGAGCCGTCACCGCAGCCAGAGAAGCCTCCCCAAGCCATTCAACCATCCCGTCGACGCCAACATCGCGAACTGCAGTTTCCCACTCGAGGCACCTTCGCTCCGGCGTGATTTTCCGTCGACTCGCTCGACCAAACGCTATTCCGTTTTCATAGGTATGATCTTCCCTTAACCCTCTCCAATACTTGTTTTATAGTCAACCTCGGATAACGTGTGCCCCTAGGTGAAAAATAGCGCCCAAGTCAGCGCGAGCAGACAGAATTCTGCAATCGCAGAATTCCAGAATGACCACCCATATTGCCGATTTCGTATCTCCCACCACAGAGATCCAAATTCGGTGATTCTTTTTGATACCTGTAGATTACATGACCTAGTTTATTTTCTGTATAATAACTTTGTGCTATTAGTTGCTGTGGACAAAATTGTATTCATCACAAAACTGCGCGCACCCACTTTTTCCGGTTTTCTAAAAGTTGGAGATCGGAGCGCGCTCCGCCAAACGGGACCGCCCCGCCGTGTGTCAAGTGTACCGAATGGTGCACGCAGCATAATCGAACCCGTAAAAATTCGTGGGGACTGATTTGGACGCGTGTGCGCGCCGGAATCAGGCCGTATCCGCGAACACGTTCCGTGTCGCCACTTTTATGGAACTCGCGTATATTTTGTGCATGCTTGTCAGATTACGACGAAACTTGCGCCACTGGACTCGTGGTAACACGCTGGTCCTGTGACCCAATTTTCACGCATTTCTGAGACGGTTGACCAGATCGCCAATTGGCGGGCCCCACAGTTGACTTTTGGACCAAATTATGTTCGGCTCATCGGAATCCAAATTTGGACATACCGTTGGGATCGTATTGACATTTAGAATTGTTTGACCCATAGTTTGTCCCATTTAGAGACTGTTACCCTCGGCACGCTTTTTGGTGCAAAGTGGGCCACACGTGGAACTCGCTTTGGCCCGGAAATGACCTTTTTGCCCCTGTGTCCAAATTGGACGTAAGGTCAGGCATTTCTAGCAGTTTGACATCTTCTGAGACTGTTAGTGATATTTATTACAGCTTTCGGAGTAGTACCTACCGGATCCACCGATACCAGGACGACAGTTGATATTCAAACATCAGGCAAGTGTACCTTGCCAAACCTGCAGCTTTGCTATTTATTTCCTTGACTTAGTTATACATTAGTGGGCAAGTGTACCTTGCCATCTCTGCAGTATTGTTACCTAGTTTTCTTACTTCATATATTTACTGGGCATGCTTAACCTATGACCGTTTGACATACTTAGCGTCCGATTATCAGTCGGGTGCCCAGATCGTACGCGGTGTTGGGTAATGTCATTTAGATATGGACATACGTGACACTTTATATTCTCGTACTTGTCTTACCAAGTACACTTTGACCCAGGACACAGGACACTGATCATGAGACAGGATCTTCCCGAGATATTCGTGGTGATTCTGTATAGGATACATGTCACCACCCCATTTCCAGAGCCGGGTATTTTTTTTTATTTTTAATTTGGTTAATTGTGTATTATTTATAATTAATTGTATTTATATTTAATTAGTGATTGCATTATTTTTTTATTATTTTTATTTTGATTATTTTAGGATTTTGGCTAGCCTGGACCCATGTCAGACCCTAGTGGACCCATGTCCGACCCAGCCCACACCCTTGTGAGAATTATTTTGGGGCTTAGAATATTTATTTTATTTTTAGGAAGTTAGTTGGAGAGATTTGGAACTAGTTTGAGTGCTTTTGGAACCCGAAACCCGAAACCAAGTCATGTTGGGGCATTTTGGGCATTTGGAGAATTAGTGAACCCTTTATTATGTGTTGTGGCCGGCCCCCTCCTCACTCCCAGACCGTGGAACAGCAGCCCCCTTCTCCCATTTTCTTCTTCTTCTTTTTCTTCTTCTCCTTCTTCTCCACTACTTCTTCTTCTTCCTTCCTCCTTCACAAGTAAGTCTCTCCATCTTTTTCTCCTTCCTCCTTCCATTTCTTCTACTTGTGTAACCCTAACCCTAGATCTTTCCCTAACCTAGGTAGGTAGAGCCTAGATTTGGTGTTGGAGCTTGGATTTGAGGCTTGGAAGCTCGGATTGGAGATTTGGAGCATTTTGGGAATTTTTGCTTGGGATTCCAACTCCCAAGAGGTAAACCCTAAATTTCCCCTTGTAATTACTCTTTTATAGTGTAATTAATATTTTAGAACCTTCCTAGACCCTTAGGCTACCCGTGGGAGGAAGTTGGAACTAGTTGGGTAGTGTTTAGAGACTTTAACACTAGGTTTTGTGTCAATTTCGGGTGGAATCCGAATTTGGCCCAATTTTGGGTGATGCCCTAGGTTAGATGGACCTAGGTAGACATTGTTGGGTGTCTTGAGGGTGAGTGCGTGTCTCCGTTCGGACACGGGAATCCGTGTCGCGGAGAAACGGGCGTTTCGGGCGAAATTGGGGCTTTTCGTCGTCGTCGATTCTAAGTGCGTGCTTCTGCCACGGGCCTAGAATCGACGCGGGAGCGCATTTTCTAGGATCTAGACATCGTTTAGGACGCGTGGGTAAATTTTGGGCCGATTCCGAGTTCGTTTGGTGTGCGTTTCAGGAGATTTTCCGAGCCGCGCACCACGTGTTCGTCGAAATGACCGAACGGCCATTTCGACTTGGTTTCCTCGTTTCGGGCTTGTGCGCGCGTTGGGTTAGCATCGGGGAGTGTGTGCTAGAGTTTTTGAGTTATATTTTATATATTTTAGGGCGTTGGTGAGTGTCGGGGTCGTTGGGCATGCGTTGGTGGGGCGTTGTGGGCGTTGTGTGCATTGTGCATTGTGTGTTGTGTTATGTGTATATATGTATATTTATATATATATTTATATGTATATGTGTCCCTATATATGTATATTTATAGATATGTGTTAGTGAGTGCTTGTGTGAGTGTGAGTTGGTGCTAGTGTGTGTGTGTAGGTGAGTGTGTGTGTGAGTGTGAGTGAGTGTTTAGATATAGATATATATGCATATGAGTTTGAGTTTGTGTGTATATATGTATATATATATATATTTATATATATATGTATGAGTGTTTATGTGTGTGGTTGTGTGTTTGTGAGAGTGTGTGTGTGAGGGTGTGTGAGTGTGAGTGTGTGTGAGGGTTTATAATTATGTTTGAGTGTGTGAGTGTGTATGTGTATATATATATAAATATATGAGTGTAGATATATATGTGTGTATATATATATAGATATATGGGTGTTTATATATATATAGATATATGTATATAATTATATGTGTGTGTGTGTTGATATGTGCTTGTATGTGTGTGTGTGTATTTATATGTTAGTAGATGTGTTAGTGTGTATATATATATATATATATATATATATATATATATATATATATATATATAAGTGTGTGTATATATATAGTTGTATATATATATATATATATAGATGTATATATGTATTTATGTGTGGGCGTGTGGCAGAGCGAGAGGGGCAGCGAGCAGCAGGGGAGGCAGCGCAGCGCTGCCAGCGTGCACAGCCGCTGCTGTGCTGTACACAGCAGCAGAAAACAGTAGCTGCAGCAGCAGCAAAATCAGCAGCAGCAGTAGCATAGCACAGCAGCAACAGCAAATAGCAGCGCGGCAGCAGCAAAAGCTAGCAGCAGCAGCAGCAGGTTTGAGAGCAGCAGCAGCAGCAGGTTTGAGTAGCAGCGAGGCGTAGCGAGGGATAGGATAGAGAGATAGATTGATAGAGAGATAGTTAGATATATCTAGATGGATAGATAGTTAGATTGGTAGATAGATATATGAGATAGATATATAAATAGATAGTTAGATAGTTAAATAGGTGGATAGATATTAGGTAGATAGTTACATAGATAGATATAACTATAGATTAGATAGGTAAATAGTTAGAATTAATAGATAGATAGCTAGCTAGATTTATAGATAGTTGGATAGTTAGATAGGTTGATAGATAGCTAGATAGATAGATTGATAGGTAAGTAGGTAGTTTGATAGATAGATAATTAAATATATAGATAGGTAAATAGATAGATAATTTGATAGATAGTTAGGTAGGTAAATACTAGATATTAGATATCTAGTTAGATAGATAACTAGATAGGTTGATAATAGATAGGTAGATAGATAGTTATATCTATCTAGGATATAGATGTATATACATATAGTTATATACATATCTATAGATATCTAGATAGTTATACATAGATATTTATGAGTTGGGTAAGGTAAGATAATATATATATATATATATATGTGTGTGTATAGATAAGGTAAATGGGTAAATGTATATATGTGTGGATATATATATATATAGGTAGATACATACTTAGATATATATAAATATAGTAGATATCTATATTACCTAGCCTAGATTAATATCTAGGTATGTAATTAATAGCTAGGTAGCTAGTTAGAGGGTTTGAGAGCGGTATCTCAATACCTTGAGATACCAAGGTATTTCAATACCTTAAGATAACCAAGGTATTGGGTTTCGAGCGGGGTTTTTGAGCAATAGCCTAGGAATAGTACTGGAGTGATTTTTATATGCTTATGTGTATATATTTACGCATGCTAGCATAGGTTTTAGAGGGTATAGGCGGGGTATATAGCGTAGGTTGAGGTATCGGATACCGAGGGTATCCCGGTATCTCAAGGAGGCGAGTTTGTGAGTTTTCTAGCTTAATGACCTCGGTTTGACCTAGAATTTTAGGAGCACCCTAGTTTGACCCAGACTTGACCGTAGTTGACTCGGTTGACCGCCAAAGTCAACTTTTGACCTAGTTTTGACCCAGAGTTGACTTTTTGGACCCAGAGTTGACTTTTTGACCCAGATTTCACCGGTTTGACCCGTTTGACCTAGAACGACCCTAGAAGCCTATTTTTTAATTATTTTATATCTGTTTAACTCATTAGAACCCTGTTTAACCTTACTTTTCGCATTAGGTTCTTGCGACACCGGTTCGGATCGCCAGTTGCTCAGGACGTCAGGCGAGTACATTCTCTGATAGTTTTCATTATTTGATGATTATTATGATTCAGCTTCTAGTATAGTATCATCTGATTATTCTGGCACAACACGGGACACTGATTGATATTTCTGGATTCATTTACTTACGACACGTACATTTCATGTTTCTGGCCTCTATTCTGGAATCACTACTGGCATCACCTACAGGCATCATTCATGTTCAGACTGGACTCATCTTGATTTGCGTGTCGGGTCTTGGATCCACTTGTATTAGTCGGGGCGGGGAAATACTCGAGTAGACATGTAAACATTCCTATCTGGCATCATCAGGAATCACTCCCTCTGGTCTAATCTGGAATGATAGCAGCCGCGCACCCAGTGCGCGGTGAGCCGTACTTACCCCTAGCCGTTTACATGTCGAAACAAGTATTTCAAAGACACCGAGTTCATTCTTTATAGTCTGGACTCTCATGCATTTCTTGACTTGTCTCACTTACATGTTTCTGGACTTGACTCACTACATGTTTTTCATGCTGGACTCACTACACGTTCATGTGCACGGACTTGATCTTAGCTTAGATTTTCTGTATCTTGTAGTTATTACTATCTTGCTCTGATATCCATGCATCTTTACCTTTATGCACCAGTGACTTACATATTTTCTTGTTCATACTTGCTCCATTTTTCTTGCTACTTGCTATAACTGTTTTATAGTTTTTATCATTTAAATGGAACTGCTGTTAGAGATGTACTTGTTCCAGTCCTGACTGGACATATTTTTCAGAGTATCCGGAGGATTGGTGTCCGACGTTTTATGGACCTGAGCCTGTCGATGGTGCAGACAGGGACCCTCTAGTTTAGAAGTGATTTCCGGGTTGGTAGCCGGGATCACTAGGATCTTGTTGTTGTTTTTATTAGCTTTTAGCACCGGATTTGTCTCCGGTTTTGGATTGAGACCTTGTTTGTATATTATTTTGGATGATGTATTATTGTATTATTATTATTATTGATGTTGTGGTTGTTGTGGTAGTAGTTGGTGGTTAGACTTTATAGTTGTTAGATCTCTGTGTTATCTTATCGTGCTTAGATTCGTGATTGAGTACTTGATTATCATTGTGATATTTGCTCCTCCGTTTGGAGTTGAGATCTTGGCAGATTATATATATTGTTTGTGTGGTTGCCCTCCTTTTGGAGAGGTCATGCCCGATTTTTGTGTGAGATTATTATCTAGATAGTTGACCTAGACAGCGTTCTACCGCCGATGCTGCGGCGTAGGCTGGACGTACCCACGACTCATGCCCGATTTTTCGGGTGCGGGTCGTGACACGTTTTTGGTGGTGGCCCATGCAGGTGTCGATTCACAATTAATGCGATGTCATGGTGGTACAACAACTTAGTTGTACTGCTGCGAGCCTGCTATAGGATCTAGGATCTAGGATCTAGGATGAGAGTGTACTCAATCACGACTAGGAATAATTCCAATCTAATTATTCTGAAATTGCTTTCTTTTAAAATATTACTGTCCTTCTTTGATGATATCGTATCTTGCACCGTATTGACTTCTTTTGATCTGTGTTCAAGATGCCTCCGAAGACACGATCCCATCGTACCGTTCCAGCAGTTGCCTCGGAGAGGTCTGCTACCTCTCGTCCAGCTCGTATTCAGGCAGCTGCTACCGCTCCACTCACCACTCCTGCGGTTGAGGGAGCATCTGCTTCTCTCGGGGATCCTCCTTCACCTATCGATCCGAGGACTACCCCAGTCATTCCGGTGGTTCCCCCACCACTTCCTGCTCCAGTAGATGCCGCGCAGTTGTTTGCGTTCTTCAGGGAGATGATGGACGCGCAGCATCGTCAGGTGGATGTGATGAGGCTGGGCATTGAGAACGCCCACCAGGTGGCCATGACGGCAGTGGATAGGGTGGCACAGAATCAGCCACAAGCAGATCAGATTCAGTGCCCGAGGCAGGGCAGTATCATTGACTTTCAGAGGATGCGGCCCAAGGAGTTCCGTGGTACAGAAGGGATCCTGTACGCGGATGACTGGATAGAGCAGATCGAGGGCATCTTCAGGCTGGCGCAGATTCCAGACAGCATGCAGATAGAGGCAGCGGGCAGTCAGATGTTCGACCTCGCTTTGACGTGGTATCGCACAGATACGAGGATCGCAGCGCCCGAGCTTACTTGGGAGGCTTTTAAGAGGCTTTTTAAGGAGAAGTTTTTCCCAGATGTGGCGCTCAGTGTTTTGGAGAGCCAGTTTGAGGCACTCGTCCAAGGGAGCATGACAGTGGACGAGTACGCAGCGGAGTTCTGCCGTTTGGGCAGATTCGTGGATGGCTTGAGTGAGGCAGCCAAGGCGAGGAAGTTTCGCAAGGGCTTGGTTATGGCGGTCAAGTCTTTGACCAGGAGCGACCGCGAGGCGACTTTCGAGCAGATAGTAGGAGATGCTCAGAGAGCAGAGGATGACTTGGAGCTCAAGTCCAAGAGAGGCAGGGATGATTCAGGCAGTGCCAGTGGTAGTGCGGGACCAGCTAAGCGTCCCTATGTGCAGAAGGCAGCGCAGCAGGGTCAGGATCAGAGGGTGCCCACTTGTGCCTACTGCAGGAAGGCAGGACACACTTGGGATGTTTGTAGGAGGCTGAAGGTGTGTTTGTTCTGTGGATCCGCTGCTCACCAGATGCGAGATTGCCCCACTGCACCTCCATTGGGTGGAGCACAGGATCAGAGAGTTGGAGCTAGGCCATCTGTGGCACATCATCATGCCCCGCACCAGCAGAGGGATACACCCCAGCAGGGCAGGGCTTATGCGTTGACGGTCGAGGAGGCCGATGCTACGGATGTCGGGTTAGCAGGTCTGTCTCTTGTTTCTTCTTCCTGTCCTTTCCATTCCTTGTGGTGTGCTTCATTAGTACCTGTTAGACTTTTTGTGCTGTGGTAGATAGTGTAGTAACCCTGATTGAGACTGTGATAACACGACCAGTAGGACCCTGATCTTGTATGTTGTTTAGGTAGAATTTCTTGACTGTGATTGTTGGGGGTTTGACCTAGAGAGATTGTGATTGACTTTAAATTTCGAGGACGAAATTTTCTAAGGAGGATAGGCTTGTCACCACCCCATTTCCAGAGCCGGGTATTTTTTTTATTTTTAATTTGGTTAATTGTGTATTATTTATAATTAATTGTATTTATATTTAATTAGTGATTGCATTATTTTTTTATTATTTTTATTTTGATTATTTTAGGATTTTGGCTAGCCTGGACCCATGTCAGACCCTAGTGGACCCATGTCCGACCCAGCCCACACCCTTGTGAGAATTATTTTGGGGCTTAGAATATTTATTTTATTTTTAGGAAGTTAGTTGGAGAGATTTGGAACTAGTTTGAGTGCTTTTGGAACCCGGAACCCGAAACCAAGTCATGTAGGGGCATTTTGGGCATTTGGAGAATTAGTGAACCCTTTATTATGTGTTGTGGCCGGCCCCCTCCTCACTCCCAGACCGTGGAACAGCAGCCCCCTTCTCCCATTTTCTTCTTCTTCTTCTTCTTCTTCTCCTTCTTCTCCACTACTTCTTCTTCTTCCTTCCTCCTTCACAAGTAAGTCTCTCCATCTTTTTCTCCTTCCTCCTTCCATTTCTTCTACTTGTGTAACCCTAACCCTAGATCTTTCCCTAACCTAGGTGGGTAGAGCCTAGATTTGGTGTTGGAGCTTGGATTTGAGGCTTGGAAGCTCGGATTGGAGGATTTGGAGTATTTTGGGAATTTTTGCTTGGGATTCCAACTCCCAAGAGGTAAACCCTAAATTTTCCCTTGTAATTACTCTTTTATAGTGTAATTAATATTTTAGAACCTTCCTAGACCCTTAGGCTACCCGTGGGAGGAAGTTGGAACTAGTTGGGTAGTGTTTAGAGACTTTAACACTAGGTTTTGTGTCAATTTCGGGTGGAATCCGAATTTGGCCCAATTTTGGGTGATGCCCTAGGTTAGATGGACCTAGGTAGACGTTGTCGGGTGTCTTGAGGGTGAGTGCGTGTCTCCGTTCGGACACGGGAAGCCGTGTCGCGGAGAAACGGGCGTTTCGGGCGAAATTGGGGCTTTTCGTCGTCGCCGATTCTAAGTGCGTGTGCGTTTCTGCCACGGGCCTAGAATCGACGCGGGAGCGCATTTTCTAGGATCTAGACATCGTTTAGGATGTGTGGGTAAATTTTGGGCCGATTCCGAGTTCGTTTGGTGTGCGTTTCAGGAGGTTTTCCGAGCCGCGCACTACGTGTTTGTCGAAATAACCGAACGGCCATTTCGACTTGGTTTCCTCGTTTCGGGCTTGTGCGCGCGTTGGGTTAGCATCGGGAAGTGTGTGCTAGAGTTTTTGAGTTATATTTTATATATTTTAGGGCGTTGGTGAGTGTCGGGGTCGTTGGGCGTGCGTTGGTGGGGCGTTGTGGGCGTTGTGTGCATTGTGCATTGTGTGTTGTGTTATGTGTATATATGTATATTTATATATATATTTATATGTATATGTGTCCCTATATATGTATATTTATAGATATGTGTTAGTGAGTGCTTGTGTGAGTGTGAGTTGGTGCTAGTGTGTGTGTGTAGGTGAGTGTGTGTGTGAGTGTGAGTGAGTGTTTAGATATAGATATATATGCATATGAGTTTGAGTTTGTGTGTATATATGTATATATATATATATATATATTTATATATATATGTATGAGTGTTTATGTGTGTGGTTGTGTTTGTGAGAGTGTGTGTGTGAGGGTGTGTGAGTGTGAGTGTGTGTGAGGGTTTATAATTATGTTTGAGTGTGTAAGTGTGTATGTGTATATATATATAAATATATGAGTGTAGATATATATGTGTGTATATATATATAGATATATGGGTGTTTATATATATATAGATATATGTATATAATTATATGTGTGTGTGTGTGTTGATATGTGCTTGTATGTGTGTGTGTGTATTTATATGTTAGTAGATGTGTTAGTGTGTATATATATATATATATATATATATATATATATATATATATATATATATATATATATATATATATATATATATAAGTGTGTGTATATATATAGTTGTATATATATATATATATATAGATGTATATATGTATTTATGTGTGGGCGTGTGGCAGAGCGAGAGGGGCAGCGAGCAGCAGGGGAGGCAGCGCAGCGCTGCCAGCGTGCACAGCCGCTGCTGTGCTGTGCACAGCAGCAGAAAACAGTAGCTGCAGCAGCAGCAAAATCAGCAGCAGCAGTAGCATAGCACAGCAGCAACAGCAAATAGCAGCGCGGCAGCAGTAAAAGCTAGCAGCAGCAGCAGCAGGTTTGAGAGCAGCAGCAGCAGCAGGTTTGAGTAGCAGCGAGGCGTAGCGAGGGATAGGATAGAGAGATAGATTGATAGAGAGATAGTTAGATATATCTAGATGGATAGATAGTTAGATTGGTAGATAGATATATGAGATAGATATATAAATAGATAGTTAGATAGTTAAATAGGTGGATAGATATTAGGTAGATAGTTACATAGATAGATATAACTATAGATTAGATAGGTAAATAGTTAGAATTAATAGATAGATAGCTAGCTAGATTTATAGATAGTTGGATAGTTAGATAGGTTGATAGATAGCTAGATAGATAGATTGATAGGTAAGTAGGTAGTTTGATAGATAGATAATTAAATATATAGATAGGTAAATAGATAGATAATTTGATAGATAGTTAGGTAGGTAAATACTAGATATTAGATATCTAGTTAGATAGATAACTAGATAGGTTGATAATAGATAGGTAGATAGATAGTTATATCTATCTAGGATATAGATGTATATACATATAGTTATATACATATCTATAGATATCTAGATAGTTATACATAGATATTTATGAGTTGGGTAAGGTAAGGTAATATATATATATATGTGTGTGTATAGATAAGGTAAATGGGTAAATGTATATATGTGTGGATATATATATATATAGGTAGATACATACTTAGATATATATAAATATAGTAGATATCTATATTACCTAGCCTAGATTAATATCTAGGTATGTAATTAATAGCTAGGTAGCTAGTTAGAGGGTTTGAGAGCGGTATCTCAATACCTTGAGATACCAAGGTATTTCAATACCTTAAGATAACCAAGGTATTGGGTTTCGAGCGGGGTTTTTGAGCAATAGCCTAGGAATAGTACTGGAGTGATTTTTATATGCTTATGTGTATATATTTACGCGTGCTAGCATAGGTTTTAGAGGGTATAGGCGGGGTATATAGCGTAGGTTGAGGTATCGGATACCGAGGGTATCCCGGTATCTCAAGGAGGCGAGTTTGTGAGTTTTCTAGCTTAATGACCTCGGTTTGACCTAGAATTTCAGGAGCACCCTAGTTTGACCCAGACTTGACCGTAGTTGACTCGGTTGACCGCCAAAGTCAACTTTTGACCTAGTTTTGACCCAGAGTTGACTTTTTGGACCCAGAGTTGACTTTTTGACCCAGATTTCACCGGTTTGACCCGTTTGACCTAGAACGACCCTAGAAGCCTATTTTTTAATTATTTTATATCTGTTTAACTCATTAGAACCCTGTTTAACCTTGCTTTTCGTATTAGGTTCTTGCGACACCGGTTCGGATCGCCAGTTGCTCAGGACGTCAGGCGAGTACATTCTCTGATAGTTTTCATTATTTGATGATTATTATGATTCAGCTTCTAGTATAGTATCATCTGATTATTCTGGCACAACACGGGACACTGATTGATATTTCTGGATTCATTTACTTGTGACACGTACATTTCATGTTTCTGGCCTCTATTCTGGAATCACTACTGGCATCACCTACAGGCATCATTCATGTTCAGGCTGGACTCATCTTGATTTGCGTGTCGGGTCTTGGATCCACTTGTATTAGTCGGGGCGGGGAAATACTCGAGTAGACATGTAAACATTCCTATCTGGCATCATCAGGAATCACTCCCTCTGGTCTAATCTGGAATGATAGCAGCCGCGCACCCAGTGCGCGGTGAGCCGTACTTACCCCTAGCCGTTTACATGTCGAAACAAGTAGTTCAAAGACACCGAGTTCATTCTTTATAGTCTGGACTCTCATGCATTTCTTGACTTGTCTCACTTACATGTTTCTGGACTTGACTCACTACATGTTTTTCATGCTGGACTCACTACACGTTCATGTGCACGGACTTGATCTTAGCTTAGATTTTCTGTATCTTGTAGTTATTACTATCTTGCTCTGATATCCATGCATCTTTACCTTTATGCACCAGTGACTTACATATTTTCTTGTTCATACTTGCTCCATTTTTCTTGCTACTTGCTATAACTGTTTTATAGTTTTTATCATTTAAATGGAACTGCTGTTAGAGATGTACTTGCTCCAGTCCTGACTGGACATATTTTTTAGAGTATCCGGAGGATTGGTGTCCGACGTTTTATGGACCTGAACCTGTCGATGGTGCAGACAGGGACCCTCTAGTTTAGAGGTGATTTCCGGGTTGGTAGCCGGGATCACTAGGATCTTGTTGTTGTTTTTATTAGCTTTTAGCACCGGATTTGTCTCCGGTTTTGGATTGAGACCTTGTTTGTATATTATTTTGGATGATGTATTATTGTATTATTATTATTATTGATGTTGTGGTTGTTGTGGTAGTAGTTGGTGGTTAGACTTTATAGTTGTTAGATCTCTGTGTTATCTTATCGTGCTTAGATTCGTGATTGAGTACTTGATTATCATTGTGATATTTGCTCCTCCGTTTGGAGTTGAGATCTTGGCAGATTATATATATTGTTTGTGTGGTTGCCCTCCTTTTGGAGAGGTCATGCCCGATTTTTGTGTGAGATTATTATCTAGATAGTTGACCTAGACAGCGTTCTACCGCCGATGCTGCGGCGTAGGCTGGACGTACCCATGACTCATGCCCGATTTTCCGAGTGCGGGTCGTGACAATACAAGACTTGACCTAGATTCTATATTCTATATACATTATGACTTGTGCATTAGATATGACTCCGCTGACATGGACGTGAGACGTTATGTTCATGATTTGCGTGGTTACATTGGGTGGGAAGAGACACACAGACTACAGGCTGATCATATATATACACCCCTACTACTGTGAGGCCCAAGACTCTGAAGCCCGAGCTTGGCCCATTACTCATTATTACTGCTGCTACCGGCTCCCCTACACAGAGCTTGTAGTATGCTTCAGCCTGAGCTCTAGTGCTGCTCTCATCTTGCATATCACTTAGCTGGTTATTTTAGTATTCCCTTATTGTTCCATCTATTGCTGGATAGATTCACAGGCTACAGGTTGATATTATTATGTCGGCTACTCAGTCTCCCGCTGAGCTAGACCACCTCATGATACCCCTGCTACAGGCTCCCCTACACAGAGCTTGTAGATGTTCAGCCTGAGTACTATTGATATTCTCTCTTGCATTTATACAGATGTTACATACTTACCCTGCTTATCTCATTATTGCTGCACTGTTTATATTCTGGCTTGTATTATTTTCTGTACCTTGCTATGTCCCCTGAGGACCTGGATATGGATTTTGTCCCCAGATTTTGCAGACCAGGTTTACCCCGAGGTTTACGGGACCGCAGCAGGAGGAGCCGTACCACCATCTGAGGACGAGGTCTTAGCTGAAGACTTCTCTTGAGCATCCATGTTCATGCTCAGCTTTTATTATTTATTTCAGTCTTTTATATTCTGGTCTGTTGAACCATTGTACTAGACATTTATCGGGTTATTCCCCGAAGTACTTTGTGAGACTAGCTGATGATTTACATTCCTTATTTATTCTGTGGATCATATTTTTATCTTGTGTGGATGAGATTAGTTGTGCCATGATTGTCGTATATTTGTCTTACAGCTTAAGTATGCCCTGATGGATCCATTAAATTGGGTTTGTCCATCGGTGCGTACTGTTGGCCATTGCCACGTATCTAGTCCCATGGTATTTTGGGACTGGGGCGTGACATTGAGATCTTGACAGGTTTATATATTGTTTGTGTGGTTGCCCTCCTTTTGGAGAGGTCATGGCCGATTTTTGTGTGAGATTATTATCTAGATAGTTGACCTAGATAGCGTTCTACCGCCGATGCTGCGGCGTAGGCTAGACGTACCCACGACTCATGCCCGATTTTCCGGGTGCGGGTCGTGACATTACCTGGTTATATTTGATGAAAAATAAGAATGATGTACCTGCTTGTTTTCAGAATTTCCATAAGCATGTCCAGACTCAGTACAAAGCAGTTGTGAAGGTACTGAGGTCTGACAATGGAACGGAGTATACCAACAGGACGCTTGCAGAATACTTGTCAGCACACGGAATACAGCATCAGACCACCTGTGCATACACACCAGCACAAAATGGAGTTGCAGAAAGAAAAAACAGACACCTTCTAGAGGTCGCAAGAAGTATGATGATCGACATGAATGTCCCACAGAGTCTGTGGGGGCATAAAGTGTTGACAGCAGCTCAACTCATCAACAGGATGCCCTCGAAGGTCCTCGGATGGAAGTCCTCATGTGAGGTAATGCAAGGCAATAATAGTGAGATACTCCCACTGAAGGTATTTGGGTGTGTGTGTTTTGTGAAGGACAACAGGCCATCAGTTGGGAAACTTGACCCTAGAGCGGTCAAATGCATCTTCGTAGGCTACTCGGCGACCCAGAAGGGGTATGTGTGCTGGAGTCCAGTAGAGAAGAAAAAGTTTGTCAGTATGGATGTCCACTTTCGGGAGCATGAGCCATACTACCACCAGGACGGAACTTCACACAACACGCCTAATACTGCCAGTATTAGGCGAGAGGGAGAGATGGAGAACTTGGTGGTAACCGATTTAGAAGTTTGGCATAGAGGTACGGAGAAGGGACAAGAAGGTGAAGGTGTTAGGCCTATGTCACGCCCCAGTCCCAAAATGCCGAGGGACTGGACACGCGGCAATGGCCAGCAACACGCACCGATGGACAACCCAATTTAATGGATCCATCAGGGCATGCTTAAGCTGTAGTCTAACAGTAAATAGAACCAATTATACAGGTCACAGATTATTCTAATCTCATCCACAACAGATAATCACAGATTAAATGCCAGAGTAATGCAAATAAAAATAACTATCAAATCTCAAATAAATGTCTTGGGAAACAATCCGAGAATATGTCTGATACATCAATGCCAATAGACAGGAAATAAAGGAACTGAAAAGAAAAATAAATGACTACATACGGCCAATGCTCAGGAGAAGTCCTCTGGTGCGAGCTCGTCTTCAGGTCCTGGTACTGTCACGCCCCGATCTCCCGCCGGAATTGGCCGTCCCCGCTAGGCACGAATCACCGCGCCAGCGCTCCCGCGATACGTACGTTTCCATCGGGACAGCAATGCCGCGCGAGCCTAGGGTTGCGCCCGCGCAAGGCAAATACTGAAACGGCCGTTGATAACTAGTTCACAGAGTCGTCATAGCGGAAACATAATATGAACACAAGTATTGAATCCAAATTAAGCTCTTTATTGATATGAAGTAAAGATTACAAGCGGCGCTAAGCCGAGATTACAAATCGCTCATGCTCTCTCTCTCTCTCTCTCTCTCTTTCTCTCTCTCTCTTACATTAAATATGCCCTTAGGCTTAGAACCAATACAAATGATCTGGATGATGATGTTCCCATACATTATGTCTCATATATGCGAGCTCCAGGTCCGTGCGCCACACTCCAAGACGCCAAGTGCGGTCCGGCGCCTCATTGCGATAGCGATCTCCGAATCCGTACGAGTTCCCCCTGCACCCTGCATGCAGACTGGTTGGGTATCAGTACATTGAATGCACTGGTGGGGAGGCCTCTCGCCCACGCCACAAAACAAGCACGTTCATTAGTTATGTGCACCGACTAGTTCCGTTGTCTTTCTATTCTTTTGCCTTAGGATCAGTTACATGGCAATATAAAGAAAGTAATCTCCGTGTCGGCTCAAGAGTGTCATATTCATGAACAATTGAGTTCACCTTACCATTTCTTACCATTCGGCCTTCCCTGTCATATGCAGCAATATAAACAATTATCTACGAAATAACAAGAAGCAACTATAAAATCCAAGTGTTATGCCGTGCCTCTGCCTCAAAAGACCCATTTTACTAGAACTATGTGTGATACCATGCATCCATTCTAATTATGCATAATGTCGTGCAAACACACTCCTCCCCGTTTCTCCTTTTCTCAGTGCGGATAGCCGCTATGCAAACATGACTTATCTATATGAAGGTCACTGGCTCTGTTAGCCATATTGGACAATATCTGCGATGGACGGCTGTCTCCCCAGCTCGGTTGCTAGCCTTGCTGGGCCTCCTAGCCGTCTAACGAGTCGACGCCCATCCAGGTCGGTAGCAAGCCTTGCTGGATGTCTCGCTCTCGCCCGCTAGTCATCAGCTAGCGTATCGCCAGGACTACACTGGCACTCCGTCCTCCCGGGCCGACACGATTCGGATGCCTCAGCAATCGTGTCGAGGACTCTCTCTCTACCTGGTGCACAACCAGTTGTCCGTGACCATGCAACTACTCCCCCAACTTCCAATCCTAGCCGAGGACAACACTCGGATCAATCTTTGCCGAGGACTACACTCGGATCAATCCTTGCCGAGGACTACACTCGGATCTTTTCTTCTTTACGCAGCTCTCTGATTAGAGACTGCCTCGGCGATCTGCATATCCCGAGTACATTCATTTCCTTCCATCTCCTGACTTGGAACGACTATTTGATAGCCTTCCACGTCTATGCATGCAACCTGATTTTACTCCATCCCGTGTCATGTTCCGTGCGGTGCAACGCCTCAGTAAGAACTCACACTACTTTATGGCATATATGAAGGAAATTACTACATTCCAACTCAATAATCCTGACTACGCAAATAGCAAGTAAGATTTCCAAGTTCTACTCAATGATAAGGCGGGGTTATCCCCTTGGCTATGTGCGTTCATCTCTTTTATTAGCATGGAAAGGTTATCGCCTGTAAACTAGCATGTAACATTCATTTTCTTAGTGTGCAGCTAAGTAGAGACAGGTTCACCGGGGCCACCCACCTTAGCGATGTATCGTATCGGTCGAGCGAGACTCCGGACGCGCCTATGATAGCCTAAGTCTGACTCCATTGAAGATCCCAGCATGAGAGCCTTTGCATCGAACGAGCCATCTCGCTGAGCAAGGCGGGTTGAATAGCTACACTTTGTGCCGTTTGAATTGGCCCTCCGGGTTGAGCGGAGCGGGTCGTTACATCATACACCACTCAGAACAAGTCTCGTCCTCGAGACTTCCTGAGCGCAACTCGTACTATCGCACATCTTCTAAACCCAACTCTATACACCTTGCCTAACTTCCAAGGACTGTCTTAATACCATAATCATTTATTTTCTCACCATGCGTTACGCCAACGTTAGCCAATTCTCATCGAACGACTCTATCGTTCAATGCTATCGAGTTATACTCAACTCACTCGTTGCACTCCCGACTCAAAATCTACTGCACCTGGCGCAGGGCTATAATACCCAAGCACATGGTATTCTATAACTTAATGGGCACTTACAACTCACAATTGGGTGGACTTGTCCAACTTGTTATATTACCTCTCATAGGAACCAAATACATCCGAACACATTCGACAGAATACTTGACGTCGCCTATCAAAATCCATCGTTACGCCTAAACCAAAGGTTTGAATTTGGGCTAATTTTCCAATCTCGTTTGCATCACTCTCTTTGAGTCACCGTCCAATCTCGCTAAGTAAATCGTACCCAATCACCTACGTTTTCTGACTCAGTCTATATTGCGCCTTAGCGCAGAGCTAAATTGCCCACCTGGGGTACGCTCAAGTCCTTCGCACCTTTGGCTCAATCGAACTTAACTTCCTATTCGTTTTTACTCGTTCCGTTCGCCCGAGTGCTTAATCATTTTATCCGAATGATCTATTCGTTCAACTATTGCATCCCCAAACTCAGTCTCGTACTGCGCCTTAGCGCAGAACTATCCCGGTAGCACGAGGAACGATACAATCTTTCCTCTATGAAAATTTAGGTTGAGGCTAAATCATTTCAGTTGCCACACTCATCCACGCGAATCCGAACATTTTTCTTTGCAGCTGCATCCGAGTTATGCATATCGCTAAGTCTGGATCGTACCCATATTCAAGGCGTCCCCCAAATATGTGTATTTCAACCAAGCTCAGTGACAGCTAAGTCTGACAAGCTACTCGTGAAAATCTTTCGAAACGCGGATCGTCCTGCTATATGTATGACCAAACTCTTGTTCGATCCAGCTATCGTCTTATCCTTTACCGTCGCGTAACCTATCCAACCAAATCAATTATCACCCGAGTCCTATCTCGCATTGCGTTTGTTTCAACGCGAACGTTGCTAGTGTATATTCCCAATTCCGAATTCTAACTCTAAGTCTCGTTGCCCCAGTTCTATCGTTCTTCCCGAACGATACTCTGAAGTCAGCCACTCCAGTTTAACTCAAGGCACAAGGTCGTCTGCCTAGCCACTAGGTCAGCTCACACAGTCATAGGTACAACTCAAGTTTGCGACTCATCGCGCAACCGCGTTGCACAACGCTCGCCCCAAACACCCTAAGGTCAAACCATTGTTCCTTTACACGGGTATTCTACCCAAGCTCGTTTCACTCAGATTTCTAAACATCGAGCACAGTTCATCCTATCACACCAACACGCTCGTCCAACTGAACCCATGATACGCCCATGTTTCAGGGCTAATCCATCGATTCGCACACACTATCTCTTCCATCACGTTGATAGAATTCACCAATCCATCCTTTTCTACACCTGTATCACTAAGCCACAATTCTATTATAAATCATCGATGTATATCATGAACTCTAAGTCGTCCAGCACAATCTACGTATCCGTTCATGAAAACATCCAACATCTCTTACTTCACGTTTCTAGACTAACTCCTCAAGAAAATCCTTAGACTCATTTTATCCTGAAACTTGTCTTATCGTATTAAACCACAAGTCAGAATGATCCCTCAATTGTCACATTTCGGTCTCCCGCTAGTTCAATCATCCTCGTCGGACGTGATATCACCACGCCAACGCTTCCGCGGAATGATCGTCCTATCCGGACGTGACGCATGTGCGAATAAGAAGTTATACCCGCACAAGACAAGAAGGTCAATCGTTATGGTTATCCTCGAACGAACAGACACTTCATCATCAATTTTCGTTTTATCCCAAGTTGTACATTGATCCCTCAAGTCATGTTCTTCCAACAACCGTTCTTACTGCAATCAAAATTCGCTAAGCCAAAATATCCAACTTCAATATTACCATTTTGAACATTTCTTTGTCTACTCTTAGCATTCCTCTAACAACTAAGTTCAAATCCCAAACTCAAAGTCTATCCTATTTGACACGTATCCATTCATCGTGTTCGTTTGGAATAATCACCGAACATGTTCCCTTGAGTTCGATTATCCCTGCCGAACGTGAAATCACCACGTCGGCGCTCCCGCAGAATAATCGTTCTCACTGGGACAGATTTCGGATGTTATCTTTCCGAACTTGATTTCAAGATCGTTCTTCCAAACTCCAAACCAAGTCTGCTACCGCTTATCTCGATCCACCAAAATCATAATTTTACTAACCTGCATCAATCCACACTATCTTCCAACCATTGTTATGGTCTAAAAATCCCAAAATTTGAAATCATGGCACTCGTACTCAAACCGAACTCTATCGACCGATATTCTACTCAAATCCAAATTTTCTATGCACGCTTTCATTCGTTCATTCCATTATTTCCAATTGCACTTACTCCAACCGCATCTCAAATTATTCAATCTCAACTCAAGTTTCTAATTCACTTGTTTCAACTCAAATCGCTCGTACAATCCTCTAAGTTTTTCCTGACCATGCCATCGATTTCCAATTGCCCTGAATTTCTATTCGTTGTAAGCCTTATCCCTTATTCAACTCATTGTAACTCGTTCGAACCAAATATTGCATGCTTTCTCCGAGTTCGCTTACTTGCTAGGCATTGTTTATTTATACTAAGGCTTTACCCAATCTCGTCGTTCGCCGCTAGACTCGCTTAACTCCGAATCTACGACTTCGTTTGAGCATTTCTAAGCCGACCAATACACCACTCAAGGTTCGAGTTATACTCCCTGAATCTTTACAACTCATTATATCCACAATTCGCATAATCGAACAGGGGACTATCGTATACACCACTCAGGAATCGAGTTATCCTAATAACTCCTGATTCGCGTTCGCATCCTTCACTCGTATTCCCAATTCGTTCCTTAGAACTCCAACACAGTCCCTATTTATCGCCTTAGCGATCTTAGACTCGTACACACCTCTATTCATAGTCCTCTATACAGACTATGCTTCAAATCATAACTTATCGCTATAAATAACCGTCCAAACTATTTCTGAAAATTCTATACACGATTCCAATTATTCGCCTTAGCGGCACTCCGATAAAGTCTCTATCGATTTCCCTCCCGAGTCAAACTTTATTCTTATCCGAACAACACCCAAATCTCGCTGCAACTCGCTAGCACCAAGGGTCTTGGTGCACGATACTCAACACAGCTTGGCCAAAAGGCCATGTGCAAAGACCACTGTCTGAACGATATACCGTCTCGTACTCTACTCGCTTGGTGTTTTCATATCGACATATAACTTGCCGATTAACACGAGCCTACTCTCACAACGTCTTTCACAGGTTGGGACAAAAGCCCTCGCATCATAATCCCGTTCAAGCAACCGTATAATTTACAAGCGCTTTTCGAAAATATTTAGACTTATTGTATGGAACATCCATCGAAGCATCGAGAGAGAGCATCTACCACTTCTTCAATACACAAGTTCAAAACTGAGAGAATCGAAACGAATTCCAAGGACGTAAAGCCATGCACTGATACCAATATGTCACGCCCCGATCTCCCGCCGGAATCGGCCGTCCCCGCTAGGCACGAATCACCGCGCCAGCGCTCCCGCGGGACGTACGTTTCCATCGGGACAGCGATGCCGCGCGAGCCTAGGGTTGCGCCCGCGCAAGGCAAATACTGAAACGGCCGTTGATAACTAGTTCACAGAGTCGTCATAGCGGAAACATAATATGAACACAAGTATTGAATCCAAATTAAGCTCTTTATTGATATGAAGTAAAGATTACAAGCGGCGCTAAGCCGAGATTACAAATCGCTCATGCTCTCTCTCTCTCTCTCTCTCACTTACATTAAATATGCCCTTAGGCTTAGAACCAATACAAATGATCTGGATGATGATGTTCCCATACATTATGTCTCATATATGCGAGCTCCAGGTCCGTGCGCCACGCTCCAAGACGCCAAGTGCGGTCCGGCGCCTCATTGCGATAGCGATCTCCGAATCCGTACGAGTTCCCCCTGCACCATGCATGCAGACTGGTTGGGTATCAGTACATTGAATGCACTGGTGGGGAGGCCTCTCGCCCACGCCACAAAACAAGCACGTTCATTAGTTATGTGCACCGACTAGTTCCGTTGTCTTTCTATTCTTTTGCCTTAGGATCAGTTACATGGCAATATAAAGAAAGTAATCTCCGTGTCGGCTCAAGAGTGTCATATTCATGAACAATTGAGTTCACCTTACCATTTCTTACCATTCGGCCTTCCCTGTCATATGCAGCAATATAAACAATTATCTACGAAATAACAAGAAGAAACTATAAAACCCAAGTGTTATGCCGTGCCTCTGCCTCATAAGACCCATTTTACTAGAACTATGTGTGATACCATGCATCCATTCTAATTATGCATAATGTCGTGCAAACACACTCCTCCCCGTTTCTCCTTTTCTCAGTGCGGATAGCCGCTATGCAAACATGACTTATCTATATGAAGGTCACTGGCTCTGTTAGCCATATTGGACAATATCTGCGATGGACGGCTGTCTCCCCAGCTCGGTTGCTAGCCTTGCTGGGCCTCCTAGCCGTCTAACGAGTCGACGCCCATCCAGGTCGGTAGCAAGCCTTGCTGGATGCCTCGCTCTCGCCCGCTAGTCATCAGCTAGCGTATCGCCAGGACTACACTGGCACTCCGTCCTCCCGGGCCGACACGATTCGGATGCCTCAGCAATCGTGTCGAGGACTCTCTCTCTACCTGGTGCGCAACCAGTTGTCCGTGACCATGCAACTACTCCCCCAACTTCCAATCCTAGCCGAGGACAACACTCGGATCAATCTTTGCCGAGGACTACACTCGGATCAATCCTTGCCGAGGACTACACTCGGATCTTTTCTTCTTTACGCAGCTCTCTGATTAGAGACTGCCTCGGCGATCTGCATATCCCGAGTACATTCATTTCCTTCCATCTCCTGACTTGGAACGACTATTTGATAGCCTTCCACGTCTATGCATGCAACCTGATTTTACTCCATCCCGTGTCATGTTCCGTGCGGTGCAACGCCTCAGTAAGAACTCACACTACTTTATGGCATATATGAAGGAAATTACTACATTCTAACTCAACAAAACATGTGATGAGATATCTTCGTGGAACTACCGACATGGAATTATTTTATACTTGTGGTTAATCTAGTTGGCTTTGTAGATTCAGGTTATTTATTTGATCCCCATAAAGGTCGTTCACAAACTGGATATGTGTTTCTTAATAGCAATGCAACTATTTCTTAGCGTTCAACAAAACAGACAATGGTTGCTATCTCCTCAAATCACTCAGAAATATTGGCTCTCCATGAAACAAGTAGAGAATGTATTTGGCTGAGATCATTGATTCAACACATTCGTAGTTTCTGCCACATTTCCCCTACCACAGATACTCCAACTGTTATTCATGAGAATAATGCATTATGTATTGCACAAATTCAAGGTGAATTCATTAAAGGAGACAGGACCAAGCACATCTCACCGAAGTTTTTCTATACTCATGAGCTTCAGAAGAACTTTGATATTGACGTCCAACATATTCGCTCAAGTGATAATCTTGCAGACCTGTTCACCAAATCGTTGCCAAAATTAACTTTTCAGAAACTAGTTCATGGAATTAGAATGCGACGTATTCATCAGCTGACTGTTCAGGATCAACATCATCAAGGGGAGTGATTGTTTTCAGGGGAAGATGCATTTTGTATAGACTATAACGCGTTGTACTTTTTTTTCTTAGTCATGGATTTTTTTTCATTTATTTTTTTCTGACAAGGTTTCATGAGGCAACATTAAGCGTGTCCAACACCTATCTAAGTCATCCTAAAAATTGTACTCTTTTCTTTTGCACAAGTTTTGTCCTAATGGATTTTTTTGACAGTTTTAACGAGACAATGGACTTAGAGATGGTGGTCATCCAAAGGAGGAGTGTTGTAACGTGTGTTACTAAAGAGTTGGATTTTCATTTTGTATTTTAGTCCCACATTGGTTAGAGATTAGTATTACACCTTCATTGGATTGTATAAATAAGACATTTGCCTTCCAATATGGGATTACACTAATAAAAGATATTCTCTCATATTTTCTTCTTTCTTATTCTACGTTTATTCTAACATGTTGTTTGTTGTTTGCTATTTGAGAATCATATAAAATAAGTGCAAATTACCTGCATATGTACTCGTGTGTTTAAAATAAATTTTTTCCCCCTAAATTAGCTCAATAAAACCTAATCATTATTAAGACTTTATATGAGGTTAAAACCAATAAATTTACTTAAAATTAGATAACACAATCTAGTCATTTATTAATACTTTTCTTGCATGCCGCATGTGACTATAACTACTTTGTGTCAGGGTTTTCGGTAGAGAACTTAATGACAAGCATTTATATTTGCACATCAAAAAAGTGACCAAACAACGGACCACTTGCCTCGAAATGGACCCCATCTGGTTCTGGAGGCTCATTCGGGAGTGGGTGGGATTCTGAGTGTAGAAATTGTAATAAGGGCCGGTACTGACAAAGATCTTGGGGACTGCAAAGTTTTAAAATTTGTTGCTATGGGAGACTTTTGCGTAATTTATCCAATTTGAATTTGAACTGAGAATGCTACGAGTGACTTGTTTCCTCCTTCAAATGTGCACTGTGGTCGTGATTAATTGATTTTTTTTTTTTTAAATTATCGCAATTTTTCTATCTTATATTTTTTTTATAAAAAAAATTTTCAAAAAAAATAATATTTTTCATATTTTTCTTCTGTGGAAAATAAAATTTGTCCAAACTCATAGAAAAACAACTATTTTTGTAAAAATAATGACAATCAGACATCAAAATTAAATTTTTCATAAAAAATAATTTAATTTTTATAAAACAATAATTTTAATCCGGATTTTTTCATTTTAAGTAATAAAAAATTATATATTTATATAAAACGGGAAATGTTTTGGGTATTTGCGGATGGGGGGACCACTCGCCAATGGCGAGGTGCTGAGTTGGCGAGTATCTCGCCAACTGAGTTGGCGGGGCGCTCTCATCGAGAGGCCACTCGCCAACTCAGTTGGCGGGCCATGCACCGTTGGCTTCCATCCGTTGGGCAACGGCTCCCTCCAACGGCTCTCTCCAACCCCTATAAACACCCCCCCCAAACACTCCTCACACAACACATTCTACTCCTCCTCCTCCTCCTCATATTTTCACAGCTTCCTCCTCCTATATTTACAGCTTCCTCCTCCTGTTTTCTGTAGCAAAAGTTCTCAACCGTCATGGATCGTAGCGTAAGAATTCTATGCTCGCACGGCGGTAAAGTAAATGGGTTAAATTACGAAGGAGGAGAAAGTATAATTTTTTCAACTTACCCGAATATTAGTTTTGAAAATATACGTAATCATATTATTGAACGTTGTTCTATTCATTATGATTTTATTCTGAAGTCTATTTTCTGTTCTAATTATTTTTTGATAGATAGTGAAGATGCATGGAATTATATTCTTGAGATTAATTCACAATCACGATATATAAAAATATATGTTATTAAAGTAGCAGCAACCTTAGATAGTAGAAATAATGAATATTTTTCTGAATATCAGCATGTTAGTTCGGGTGCTAGTTCTTCTCAACAAATAGTTTCATTTATCCAAGAAGGTCATTCATCAGATGAATCTAATCATGATGATGATAGTGACAGCGACGATGAAAATAGTGATGATTTAGTTGAAAATGTAGATTATACGGTAGATGATGATGGTGTAAAAGCTATCACTGATGAATTATTTAAGGGACAATCATTTCCTAGTCGTTCTCACTTTAGAAGCTTTATAAGTAATTTAGCAATTAAATATAATTTTAGTTGTTCAGCTAGTCTTATGAATAATGCTCGTGGAATTATATATAGTTGTGATCAACCGAATTGTAATTGGAGAGTATATGTCAAATCTATTGGAAATGGCGATATAGTTAAAGTTAGTACATTAGAAAATCGTCATTCTTGTTTAGGAAGACTTAGTACAGGACGTCATCGACTAGCTACCGCTTCATGGATTAAGACCATGATAATTGACATTATTAGAGATAACCAGTCATACAGTCCATCACAAATTGTTAAAGATATATATAGGGAGCACCGTATACAAGTTAGTTATTCCAAAGCATGGAGAGCCCGAGAGACAGCATTAGCTGAAATTAATGGTAGTTATGATGAGGCATACGCTAGTCTTGAGGAGTGTTGTTATAGAATTATGGAGACAAATCCAGGTAGTACATGTTTTATTAAAACTACCGAAAATAATAGCTTCCAACGAATTTTTATTTATTTTAAGTCATGTATTGATGGATTTTTAAGTGGATGTTTACCAATTATTAGTACTGATGCTACATTTCTTTCGTCTAAATATCAAGGTATCTTATTTATTGCTTGTGCTCACGATCCTAACTATCAATTATATCCTATAGCTTATGCTGTTGCTGAAGGTGAGAATAGTGATTCTTGGTCTTGGTTTTTAAATTCTCTTAAAATATCTTTTGAAAGTTGTTTTAATGATTGGAGTTCAATTTTATTTATATCTGACAAGCAAAAGGGATTAATAAATGCTGTTCGTGCTATTTTTCCTGCATCTCCTCATTTTTTTTGTATTCAACATTTTAAACAAAACATGAAAAAAGTTACAAAAGAACCAGTATTTCAACGCTTGTTAGACTCGCTTGCTAGATCATATAATAAAACGGATGCAGAGAGTGTGTTTGATATAATTAAAGCCGAGAACATAGTGTTGTACGATTGGCTTATTGGTGTAAACGATGAAAGTCGTCGATTTGAACATTGGATAACAGCGTATGCTACTTGTCCTAGATTAGATATTAACACTTCTAATCTTGCTGAATGTTTCAACAGCTGGATTAAGAAATTACGAGATAAGCCAATAACAACACTTCTCGATGGTATTAGAGCCAAGATTATTACACTTCATGACAATCGTAGAAAGTTTGCTGAAAATATAGACACAGATTATTGTCCGAAGATGTTAAAAAATATGGCTTCTATTATCAAAGAGAAGAACTGTCACGACCCGCACCCGGTTTAGGGCACGAGTGCGTGGGTACGTCCAGCCTACGCCGCAGCATCGGCGGTAGAACGCTGTCTAGGTCAAGTACTATCTAAATAATCTCACACTAGTATCCAACTCCATAAGGAGACACGGATAACACTATAAAGATGAACAACATACTCAATCACAATTACAGCACGATAAGAATTTGGAGGACAAAAGAGTACAACACAAGACTAATGATAAAACAATCATACCTGTAATCAGGAACAACCAATCTCCAAGTTTCATAACAAGTCCACTAAGGTCACAGTCTGGAAAAAATATTTTCCAGTCAGGAAGGAGCAAAGTACATCTCTAAATAGCAGTTCTATATAAATGACATAAACTATGTAGCAGTTCTAGATGGAAACATACCAGATGCATGTATAAGTACGAGAAATGTACAAGAAAAGAAATACTGGAAATACTGTAAGTAAATGCAGGAAAAGAACCATATGTCAATGAGCAAGAAACCTATGACTAAGTGTGTGAGTACTAGCTTCAACATGTGATCGGCTTGGGAACTTGATCAGGCTGGTTACATGTGATTAGCTATGGTTCATATAAAGTCAGGCTAACCGTTGGTTAGCTATGGTGCATGTAGAGATCAGGCTAATCACACGTAACAGCTATGGAGCATATAAATGGTCAGGCCGCACCCGACGTGAGATGTGGGGTGAGCTATGGTGCATATAAAGTTGGGTATGATCACATATCTACACTAAAGTACTCTCCAAACCCCCGACTGGTATAGTAGATCCAATCATGGTACGCTATGGCACAGGATTCCCTAGGAAGGTAGCAAATCTCCCCGGGAATCAGTGTCTGTACATGCACAAGGTATCAAGGAAACAAGTCTTGTACAAGCTACACCATAAATAAGGAATAACATCTCATGACGAGATCCGTGTATACCAATCCGTGTAACCATCGTGTCAAGATCATGGATATTTACACTAGATACAGTGAACATAGGAGATATCATAAATTAGAAACTAATCAGAGAATGTACTCGCCTTGGGTCCTTAGCTGGTAAAACCAATGTCCTGCCCCAGAGTATCGTCTGGAGGATCCAACAGTCCTAAAATATATCAAATACAACATTTACATCAGGTGCTACACTAACACATCACAATTATATGAACTCAGGGACTCTATCAGGTATGGCACTAGTCAACTGGGGTCACCTAGTAATTTAACTATTAATCATATTATCAATAAATAATTTAATACATATATATATATATAGTTATTCCCAAGTATACAGAATAGGTATAACTGTATGTACATAAGTGGAAATACATTTTATTTATGTGAGAAATTATACATCACCCATACATATAGACTAGTATACATGTACCAAAAATACGTATTAACTTATATTATATAGATATACATACATACCAAAATAATACTATACTATATACAGGTAATATACCAGAATATGTTTTACAAGTACATATATATCAATATAGTTTTTTTTTATATATATATACTATATATATATATACCAAAATATGTTTATACATGTTTATATATATATAGGTACACATATTTATACCAAAATACAGTTATATATACATATACCAATATATATTTATTTATATTTAAATACTGAACATACCTTAATACTTAGTTTACCAATAAAACGTATATAATATAATATAAGTATCTATTAGTAATTTACAAAAATACGTATTTGTGTATATACACTAATAGTTGTACATAATATATATTTATACCAAAAATACATATTTGAATATATATATATCAATCAAATATATTTTATACATAATACATAACTAAATTATAAACAATAAAACTAATATGCATATATATATATTACCAACTTATTATAGGAATTTACTAAATTAATATTTAATTAATAAACAAGTTACATAAATTTTGAACTCATTTTATTATTGGAACTATATTTTTAATAATAACATAAAACCCAAGATTTATTATATTTAACATAATCAAAAACCTTTTTATTATAACTAAATAAACTAATTACATAAAATTAGCTAATTACATATGCTAAAGCAATTACATTTATTTACTACATCAATTACAAATTAACTAAACTAATTATAAGAAAATACCAAACTAATTAATTAATATTTACTAACTGGTTTTAATAATTTAATTAAACTAATTATAATTTAACTATTACAATACATTAACTATACATTAACTTAAACTAATTACAATGAAATTAACTATTATATATATTCATTAAACTATTTTATTATCACTTAAACTAATTACTTATATATTAATTATTAACTAATCAAATCATTAATTAATTAACTAATTAATTATAATTAACTAACTAATAATAATTAACTAATCGCATAACTTAACTAATTAATTATTCTAATTAATTACTTAACCATTAGTTAAATTAACTAACACTAAGTTAATTAAATACTAATTATACTAATTAATTACTTAACCATATACAGAACAGAAAGGGGGAAAAAGGAAAGGAGAGAGGGAAACCTCACCCGAGGGTTTTCCGGCGAGGTCGCGGTGGGGCTCCGTCGAGCAGGGCGTCGGCGCAGGTGAGGCGGCCCGAGGCGGCAGCAGGAACTCGGCGGCGAAGGCAGCGGGCTCGGCGCTCGAGGGGGCAGCTCGGCGCTCGAGGGCAGCGGCTTCGAGGAGACGTCGGCGCGGGATCTCGACGACGGCGGCGTCTGGTCGAGGAGGCGGGCTCGGCGGTTCCTCTGTTCGAGGCGGTCGGTCTGCTCGCACCGAGGCGACGGCTTCGACTCTGCGAGGCGGTGGCGGTGCTCGACTTCCAGCGGCGGCGGCGGCTTCGAACTCGGCTCGAGGTCGTCGTTCTCCTCGGCGGCGGTGCTCGACGCGGTGAGGCATGGCCACCGGCGGGTCGGGCTCGATGTGGCGGAAGGGGATCTTGGCCGCCGGCGGTGGCAGTTCAGATCTAGGGTTAGGGTTTTGGGTTTTGTGTCGGGGTTGGGTCGATCGTGTCCGAGGCTGGACACGACGGGGGTGTACTGTAGACGTGTCCGGTGTTGGACACGGGTGATGCTGTGTACAGTGGTGGATGTGGAGGTGGTGTGTCCGGGTGTGTCGGACACGGAAAAGCTGGTTGTAAACTGTAAATCTGGACACAGGAAATGAAATGGATATGGTGGGACACCCGGGGTCGGACCCGAGGCCATCACGGCTGACACGGTGATGATGGACACACGGACACGAGCACACAAAAAATGGTGGTGGCTTGAGGGAATTTGTGGAGGCTAGCCAATGAATTGAAGATTAGGGTTTCTAGGGAAATGTGAGAATGAGAACCTAAATAGGGAGAGATGGTGAGGGATAAAGGGTTGCGGGTTGGCCCAATAATGAGTGGCCCAGAATTAATACATGAATAAGTTCTTCATGTGGGAAAGGGTGTGGGCTAGTTAATGGAAATGGCGACTTGTAAAATAAAAACAAAGGTTATAATTTCAGAAAATATTTTTAGGAAAGCTAGCAAATTTTAAATTAGCTACTAATTAATACATTTTGCAAAATCTTAGAAAGTATAATATTTATTTATTTACTATCCCAATAATTATAAATCTATTTTATTTTATCAACTAGTCTTTTAAATAACTATTTAGTTAAAACAATAATTTTATGAATCAAGCCAATAAATATTTGAAACTAGAAATATATATATTATTATTTATGTACTTATTTTATAAGAAAGCGACATTTATGAAAAAATGATTTTTATACAAGATTTTTAAATTACCTTCTAAAATCAAACATCGTTCAAAATCAACTAAAAATTTCAAGGAGAATATTTTATAAAACTCAATATATTAAAATGAATTAAAATCTAATTATTTTGGAAATTGGAAATCGGAGGTTACAAGTCTATCCACCTTAGAAAAATTTCGTCCTCGAAATTTTAGGGATGACTAGGATAGAAAAATTGTTGTTCATAATGATGAATATATCATTGAAGAAAATATTTCTATAAGGAAATTATTTACCAAACAGAAGGAAACATGAAGAAAAAGAAAATATGGTTTAAGACAGGAATAACTTGAAGGAATCATGGCTCAGCTTTGAATCCTCTAGAAGGTTTCGGTTTGGGAAGTAGACACGATCACAAAACAGATAATTTGAATAATGCACGTTACCTTTTCAAAGTAACTAAACCAAGGAAGACCCAGTATAATGAATGATATAGACATAAAAGTTATGGCTAATTCGAAAGATACGATCGACAATTTGATTTAAGAAACTTAAATACATCCTTCAGAATGTAATCAAGAGACAATCTAATCGCCTTTCTTAATTTCTAGGAAAATAGTCTTTACTATCATCTGAAAATAATCCTTCCTTTTTATCCTCGTTCATTTTACTTCTCTCAATCTTGTGATTCATCATTAACTAACATTTATAAAAGTTCCAAATTCTACAACTTTATTAGATTAGATCTTAGAATTTATGAATTAAAAGCCTTATCATCAAATTCGAGTTGTTTATCTTAACATCAACTATACCTCGATTATTTTCTTCGATTTCAAATGTTATTGTCATGGTCAAGATTTTAATTTAAATCACAACCTCAATATACCATGATCTTACCTTACGACCTTCAATTATATGATCCCATAATCAATTATATTATAATCTTCTTTACCATGAGCTTCATGTCACTCCATATTTCTTTATCCGTATGTATAATGGTTCCGAATTTTGAACTAATATATTTTTTTTTTTTTTCATCCACTGAATTTATTATCCCAATGTAAATTTTTTTTTTTTTTTTACTACTCAAATCCTCAATATTTTAATTGAATTACAGTCGTATCATAATCTCCTCAAATTTCTCAAATTTTTAATAATCAATTCAATCATATCAAGACCTCCTTAAAATTAATAAATCCTCAAATTTTTTGGCTCTGTGAATTTCTTAATTCTCCCTTTAAGTAAATGGTTGTCCTCGAATTTCAATCATACCTCGATTTTCATAAAATCAATGATCCATCAACTCCGTTATAACAACCCCTAAATTTTTTTATTTAATTTAATGCTCATCCACAAATTTAATCCTCTTGTCTCTTTTTGTCAGTCATAACCTCGTCATAGATCTTTGCTATGGTCAAAACCCAATGATCATGGTTTAAGAAAACTCTACCTACAGCCATGCAATTTAAGAAAATATAGGTCATGTGTCTTTTGTCATGGTATTTCAGTCTCTGTTAGGGGGTACTACTAGTTATATTCTAACAAGAAAATCATGCATGTGAACCACAGTACTAGGAAAATAAATCAATCCATCGAAAGGCGAAAGAAAAGGAACATTAGGAAGGAAGAAGGATCATGTTAACATATTACTTGTAGTGCCTACTATCTCTAACAAACACTTAACTCTAGCACACTAACAAATTCCTATTCATGTACACTGGTACCCATATCAACTAATCATATATTAATATTCATATCTCTCATCTACAAAATTAATCCTCAAAATAATCGTCAAGGTTTAACCTCCCGATCAACTTAAAATAAATGCATATACCTCCTCAAAATTAGATACTTCACATCGAAATAAAATTTAATCACTTCTAAAATCTTTGTAGCCTTAACTATGTTTATTGAATCAAATTTAAATCCTCAATATTTTAACAACATAAAATCTCAACTCCTTAAAATTCTGAAAATTTAAAATTCATTTCCACCCTTTTAATTTATAATTCCTCAATGTACATATCAGTGCTCACGGTCTCTGATACTCAAGGTGCACTCAATACCTATATTGTCTAGAACTGTGTACTAAATTTGTACTGCCCGAATCACTTGCACTATTACCTCCAATGATCAAGGTTACCATCAACTGTGTTTTCTTTCATGATTTCAATTTATGTCAATTGGTATATCATCTAATTATCAACACACAGAGTGCTTACTGTTATTAACGTCATCCTTGACTAATCCTTGATATAGAATCGTTAGCACTCTTGGTATTATATCACTAGCTGCATTAATGGATTATCTCATCAAGCTCATTAGACTCATGATCACCTGTATCCTCTATAACACTCATGTTTCTTATTCTCATGGGCAAGTATATGGTTCCTCATCTCGATGGTTGTATATGTATTTCCTTCAATCCTTTAAAGCCTACGAATCCGTGATACGCTTCACAACTTCCATTACTAATCCTGATATTTCTCTACTTATGACATCTCATTAAACCCTTTATACATATACATTTCTTTACCTTTAACATTTCCGATATCAATCATCCAATTGGACATCATGCTCCATAAATCCTTAACACAATTCCCGGATACTTAATCGTTTACATAGATCACTCAATTACATAATCATGATTATCCAGGACGGGTAATTGGCTCTGATACTAACTCTAAGAACTATCACTAATACTCTATACTCTCCTTAACTCTCCGTCTCTAATGACACTACTCCTAGAATCATTGGTACAAGGTACTATGCTAAGGGCTAACTCTAGATTAAAGCCTACTGCTCACATGTCCAACTAAGAAATACTTACAACTCACTAGCAACACAGTCAATACTAATACAAGACACAACAAAATTACAAGCCACTAATTATCATACTTAACAAGAAATCCTCAAGGAATAGGAGCTCAAAGACTGAATTGAGGACAGAAGGTATCTTTACTGCTAGTAAAGAAAGAAGTGGTGGAACAAAGTCCGGGAATAACAGAAATAGATAAGTCTTGAGATGATATTTTAAGAACCAATTTAGGATACAACCTGATAATCATACACGTCTGTCTGAAATCATGACACTCAGAATCCTCGCCACGCCAGTAAGCATAGATGCGATAAACGATAGGTTTCGTAACTAAGGTATGCACTCTATAATCATGTCATCTAGAATCTTCGCCACGCCAACCGGTATGGCTGCGAAAGACTCTAAGCTTCATAACTATAGTATGTACATCCAAGTCAGGTCCCTACGTTCTCGTCACCACAGCTAATATGGCTGCGATAAATTCTAGGTTCCATAACCAAAGTAGACGTTTTACCTTCCTCACTGTCCTCATCAATATATGTCATCAGATGATACCATAAATCCTAGTCCATAAAAATTCATCTCAATTTGAAATCAACTTAACAACGATACGAAGAATTAAAGTTAACAACTGGTCAACAAGAATCAAACTCAACAATGATACCAAGAATTTAATTTAATAGCTGCTCAACAAGAATCAAGTTCAGTGACAACAAGCGAGAGCGGACGGAAACAAGGAAAAGTTAAATTGGAAATTTTAACAAGATTCTCAAGGGTCGTCCCAGGAATCTCTCAAGAGTTTGTGATTGAGTATCCTCTCTCATCCTAGTATCCTATGTCCTATATTCTATAGCAGGTACGCAGTAGTACAACTAAGACGTCGCACTACCACGACATCGCACAACTTGCGAAGTCTGACCTGCATGGGCCACCACTAAAACGTGTCACGACCCGCACCCGGTTTAGGGCACGAGTGCGTGGGTACGTCCAGCCTACGCCGCAGCATCGGCGGTAGAACGCTGTCTAGGTCAAGTACTATCTAAATAATCTCACACTAGTATCCAACTCCATAAGGAGACACGGATAACACTATAAAGATGAACAACATACTCAATCACAATTACAGCACGATAAGAATTTGGAGGACAAAAGAGTACAACACAAGACTAATGATAAAACAATCATACCTGTAATCAGGAACAACCAATCTCCAAGTATCATAACAAGTCCACTAAGGTCACAGTCTGGAAAAAATATTTTCCAGTCAGGAAGGAGCAAAGTACATCTCTAAATAGCAGTTCTATATAAATGACATAAACTATGTAGCAGTTCTAGATGGAAACATACCAGATGCATGTATAAGTACGAAAAATGTACAAGAAAAGAAATACTGGAAATACTGTAAGTAAATGCAGGAAAAGAACCATATGTCAATGAGCAAGAAACCTATGACTAAGTGTGTGAGTACTAGCTTCAACATGTGATCGGCTTGGGAACTTGATCAGGCTGGTTACATGTGATTAGCTATGGTTCATATAAAGTCAGGCTAACCGTTGGTTAGCTATGGTGCATGTAGAGATCAGGCTAATCACACGTAACAGCTATGGAGCATATAAATGGTCAGGCCGCACCCGACGTGAGATGTGGGGTGAGCTATGGTGCATATAAAGTTGGGTATGATCACATATCTACACTAAAGTACTCCCCAAACCCCCGACTGGTATAGTAGATCCAATCATGGTACGCTATGGCACAGGATTCCCTAGGAAGGTAGCAAATCTCCCCGGGAATCAGTGTCTGTACATGCACAAGGTATCAAGGAAACAAGTCTTGTACAAGCTACACCATAAATAAGGAATAACATCTCATGACGAGATCCGTGTATACCAATCCGTGTAACCATCGTGTCAAGATCATGGATATTTACACTAGATACAGTGAACATAGGAGATATCATAAATTAGAAACTAATCAGAGAATGTACTCGCCTTGGGTCCTTAGCTGGTAAAACCAATGTCCTGCCCCAGAGTATCGTCTGGAGGATCCAACAGTCCTAAAATATATCAAATACAACATTTACATCAGGTGCTACACTAACACATCATAATTATATGAACTCAGGGGCTCTATCAGGTATGGCACTAGTCAACTGGGGTCACCTAGTAATTTAACTATTAATCATATTATCAATAAATAATTTAATACATATATATATATAGTTATTCCCAAGTATACAGAATAGGTATAACTGTATGTACATAAGTGGAAATACATTTTATTTATGTGAGAAATTATACATCACCCATACATATAGACTAGTATACATGTACCAAAAATACGTATTAACTTATATTATATAGATATACATACATACCAAAATAATACTATACTATATACAAGTAATATACCAGAATATGTTTTACAAGTACATATATATCAATATAGTTTTTTTATATATATATATACTATATATATATATACCAAAATATGTTTATACATGTTTATATATATATAGGTACACATATTTATACCAAAATACAGTTATATATACATATACCAATATACATTTATTTATATTTAAATACTGAACATACCTTAATACTTAGTTTACCAATAAAACGTATATAATATAATATAAGTATCTATTAGTAATTTACAAAAATACGTATTTGTGTATATACACTAATAGTTGTACATAATATATATTTATACCAAAAATACATATTTGAATATATATATATCAATCAAATATATTTTATACATAATACATAACTAAATTATAAACAATAAAACTAATATGCATATATATATATATTACCAACTTATTATAGGAATTTACTAAATTAATATTTAATTAATAAACAAGTTACATAAATTTTGAACTCATTTTATTATTGGAACTATATTTTTAATAATAACATAAAACCCAAGATTTATTATATTTAACATAATCAAAAACCTTTTTATTATAACTAAATAAACTAATTACATAAAATTAGCTAATTACATATGCTAAAGCAATTACATTTATTTACTACATCAATTACAAATTAACTAAACTAATTATAAGAAAATACCAAACTAATTAATTAATATTTACTAACTGGTTTTAATAATTTAATTAAACTAATTATAATTTAACTATTACAATACATTAACTATACATTAACTTAAACTAATTACAATGAAATTAACTATTATATATATTCATTAAACTATTTTATTATCACTTAAACTAATTACTTATATATTAATTATTAACTAATCAAATCATTAATTAATTAACTAATTAATTATAATTAACTAACTAATAATAATTAACTAATCGCATAACTTAACTAATTAATTATTCTAATTAATTACTTAACCATTAGTTAAATTAACTAACACTAAGTTAATTAAATACTAATTATACTAATTAATTACTTAACCATATACAGAACAGAAAGGGGGAAAAGGAAAGGAGAGAGGGAAACCTCACCCGAGGGTTTTTCGGCGAGGTCGCGGTGGGGCTCCGTCGAG
Organism: Iris macrosiphon; assembly: GCA_036927795.1. Classification (NCBI taxonomy): domain Eukaryota; kingdom Viridiplantae; phylum Streptophyta; class Magnoliopsida; order Asparagales; family Iridaceae; genus Iris; species Iris macrosiphon. The sequence goes on from JAYESA010000003.1 coordinate 161,309,682, forward strand.
CAGGGCGTCGGCGCAGGTGAGGCGGCCCGAGGCGGCAACAGGAACTCGGCGACGAAGGCAGCGGGCTCGGCGCTCGAGGGGGCGGCTCGGCGCTCGAGGGCAGCGGCTTCGAGGAGACGTCGGCGCGGGATCTCGACGACGGCGGCGTCTGGTCGAGGAGGCGGGCTCGGCGGTTCCTCTGTTCGAGGCGGTCGGTCTGCTCGCACCGAGGCGACGGCTTCGACTCTGCGAGGCGGTGGCGGTGCTCGACTTCCAGCGGCGGCGGCGGCTTCGAACTCGGCTCGAGGTCGTCGTTCTCCTCGGCGGCGGTGCTCGACGCGGTGAGGCATGGCCACCGGCGGGTCGGGCTCGATGTGGCGGAAGGGGATCTTGGCCGCCGGCGGTGGCAGTTCAGATCTAGGGTTAGGGTTTTGGGTTTTGTGTCGGGGTTGGGTCGATCGTGTCCGAGGCTGGACACGACGGGGGTGTACTATAGACGTGTCCGATGTTGGACACGGGTGATGCTGTGTACAGTGGTGGATGTGGAGGTGGTGTGTCCGGGTGTGTCGGACACGGAAAAGCTGGTTGTAAACTGTAAATCTGGACACAGGAAATGAAATGGATATGGTGGGACACCCGGGGTCGGACCCGAGGCCATCACGGCTGACACGGTGATGATGGACACACGGACACGAGCACACAAAAAATGGTGGTGGCTTGAGGGAATTTGTGGAGGCTAGCCAATGAATTGAAGATTAGGGTTTCTAGGGAAATGTGAGAATGAGAACCTAAATAGGGAGAGATGGTGAGGGATAAAGGGTTGCGGGTTGGCCCAATAATGAGTGGCCCAGAATTAATACATGAATAAGTTCTTCATGTGGGAAAGGGTGTGGGCTAGTTAATGGAAATGGCGACTTGTAAAATAAAAACAAAGGTTATAATTTCAGAAAATATTTTTAGGAAAGCTAGCAAATTTTAAATTAGCTACTAATTAATACATTTTGCAAAATCTTAGAAAGTATAATATTTATTTATTTACTATCCCAATAATTATAAATCTATTTTATTTTATCAACTAGTCTTTTAAATAACTATTTAGTTAAAACAATAATTTTATGAATCAAGCCAATAAATATTTGAAACTAGAAATATATATATTATTATTTATGTACTTATTTTATAAGAAAGCGACATTTATGAAAAAATGATTTTTATACAAGATTTTTAAATTACCTTCTAAAATCAAACATCGTTCAAAATCAACTAAAAATTTCAAGGAGAATATTTTATAAAACTCAATATATTAAAATGAATTAAAATCTAATTATTTTGGAAATTGGAAATCGGAGGTTACAAGAACCACCTAGAAATATTAGCTATTAATAGTTATAAGTTTGAAATAATAGACCGGGCAACAGGTAGAACATATATTGTTCATATAACTGACAGAACTTGTACATGTTTTAGATGGTACCATACTTATATACCATGTATACATGCATATTTTGTTTGTAGATATTGCAATATTAGTATTGATACTTTTTATCCTGCAGTATTTTCGACGCAAAACTTGAAAGCTGTATACGCGCATAAAATGGAACCAATTCCAGTTCCCTACAAAATCCAAGGTCCTTTGGTAGAGGACAAATTGGGGTGCCAGATGTAAGACGCAAAGCCGGAAGACCAAAGAAGAACCGCATCAGACCCCGGGATTCATCGACCAGAGATCTACGTTACAGTAATTGTGGTGCAATGGGACACAACCGAAGAAGATGTACTAGTCAACCGAGAGATTAAAATATAATTGTTCAATATCCAAATATTGTAATAAAAACCCATTACAAATCATACAAAAATTTTAATGATACAATGTTTCAAATTATCTACTAATCATCGTCCTCGTCTTGTTGAGTTTGGGTAGCCAGCGGTGCTGATGGAGTCAAAAAAAATTGTGTGAATATCTGGTAGCTTTCATTTCCAGCAGTTTGGTAACTCGGATCCGCTCCTGCATACTGGTAACTAGGGCCCGCTTCAGCATACTGCTCACTAGGGCCCACTCCAGCATACTGGTCACTAGGGCCCGCTTCAGCAGTATCCCGACGCCGACGACGACGAGAGTGTCTCTGTCGTACCATGTCACGCCCCAGTCCCAAAAATGACGAGGGACTAGAGAAGCGTGGCAATGGCCAGCAGCACGCACCGATGGACAACCCAATTTAATGGATCCATCAGGGCATGCTTAAGCTGTAGTCTAGCAATTTATAGAGCAAATAATAAAGGTCACAGACTAATCTATCTCATCCACAACAGATAACCACAGAATAGATGCCAGAAATGATACAATGGAAATAAATATACAATATCAAATAAGGTTATCTCGGAAAACAAATCCGAGAATTATTTTGTTACATTTAATGCAAATAGACAGGAAATAAATGAACTGGAAATAGAAACAGAAACGGAAATAACTGACTATATACAGCTAATGCTCAGGAGAAGTCCTCTGGTGCTGGCTCGCCCTCAGGTCCTGGTACAGCTCCTGGAAGTGCTCCTGTTCGGTGTATCTCTGGATGGATCTCTTCGGCTATACCTGGGGACATAGTCCATTCCAGGTCCTCAGGGGACATAACAAGGTACAGAAAATATAAGCCAAAACATAAGCAGTACAAAAATAAAGGAGACAGCAGGGTGAACTATGTAACCAGCTAAGTGATAAATGCAAGTTGAGAGCATCACTAGAACTCAGGCTGAGACCGCTACAAGCTCTGTGTCGGGGAGCCGGTAGCAGTAATAACACGTAAAGGGTCTAGCTCTGCTGGAGAGTCTACGACCTCACACTAATAATATATATATATGAAAACAGCCTGTAGCCTGTGTGACTCTCCCCACCCAATGTAATCCACGTCTCATGTCCATGACACGCAAGATCATAACTAATGCAGCAGTCATATAATGTCTAGGAATAAATTGTCCATGTCATACCTGTATCCTATGCAGAATCATCGTGAATATCTCAAGAAGATTCTGTCCATGATAGTGTCAAGTGTCCTGGGTTTTGTTGTACTTGATAGGACAAGTACCAAGAGTAAGGGTATCGAATATCCATCTCTAAATGACGTACCCAACACCGCGTACGGTGTTGGCACCCGACTATGATCGGACACTCGGTATGTCACACGTTTCCTAGGTTAAGCAGTTAAAACAAGTTATAACTAAAACAAGGAAATATGCAACAAGACTGTAAAGTTGGCAAGGTATACTTGCCCTCTGATATATAACTAAACCAAGGAATATTTAGCAAAGACTGCAACACCGCAAGATCATAACTAATGCAGCAGTCATATAATGTCTAGGAATAAACTGTCCATGTCATACCTGTATCCTATGCAGAATCATCATGAATATCTCAAGAAGATTCTGTCCATGATAGTGTCAAGTGTCCTGGGTTTTGTTGTACTTGATAGGAATATTTAGCAAAGACTGCAACACCGCAAGATCATAACTAATGCAGCAGTCATATAATGTCTAGGAATAAACTGTCCATGTCATACCTGTATCCTATGCAGAATCATCGCAACACCGCAAGATCATAACTAATGCAGCAGTCATATAATGTCTAGGAATAAACTGTCCATGTCATACCTGTATCGGTATGTCACACGTTTCCTAGGTTAAGCAGTTAAAACAAGTTATAACTAAAACAAGGAAATATGCAACAAGACTGTAAAGTTGGCAAGGTATACTTGCCCTCTGATATATAACTAAACCAAGGAATATTTTGCAAAGACTGCAAGTTTTGGCGAGGTACACTTGCCTGTGGTTCCGGCTCTGATTTCGGCTCTGACTTCAGTTGGAATTGCAGGCGGTACTCCGGTTGCTGAAACAAACATCATCATCAGATCCAGAAAATATCAATCAGCTAGAAACGCCTGTCCTTGGGTCCAATTTGGAGACAAGGGCAGAAACGGCAGTTTCGGGCCAAAACGGGGTCCACCGGTAGGCCCGCTTTGCACCGAAAAATACGTCAGGGTCAAAGGTCTCCAAATTCACCAAACTTAGTGTCAACAGGTCATAAACGCTGATACGAACCCAACGGAACTTCCAGAATTGGATTCCGATGAGCCGTTCACAAAATCGCCCGTCGAACGGGGCCTGTGGGGCCCACGACACGCGATTTCGTCAATGTTCTCAGAATCGAACCAAACTTGACCCACAGGACCAGCGTATCGCTACGAGTCCGATGGCGCAAGTTTCGTCTCGATCCGACGTGTGTACACAAAGTTAGGGTAAATTGCAGAAAAGACGGATACGGGGCGATGTTCGCGGATACGCGTTGATTCCGGTGTGCACGCACACCCAAATCGACTTCCGCGAAAACCCACACGTCCGTATCGACGAGGCGCACGTATCTGTGAAGACCGCGCGCGACCAAGTCGTCCCGTTTGGCGGGGCAGACTCGGTTCCGGGGTGAAACAGGGTCTGGATTTTTCCTGTTTTTGGATCGCGGTGTGCGATCACCACAGGACGCGATGCCCCGAACAGTTTGTCCGGACACCGAGAGGGTCATACAGGCTTCGCAACGCAATTTGCGGAATCGAAAACGGAGCTACGAGCAAAAAGTTACACGTACCTGAACATGACCGAAAAACCGAGGATCGAATTGTGTCCGACACGACACAGGACACGTGTCCTGTGTCGGACACGGGGGGGGGGGATTTGGGGATTTAGGGTTAGGGCTTCCTCGCCGGTGGTTCTGCGGCGGCTCAGGGCGGGGGAGGCCGGCCGGGCAACGTCGCCGGGGGCTCGGGACGCAGGCGGCGCCGGTCAGCGTGTTCGCCGGAGGCGGAGGGTGGCGGCGCTGAGTCGGGGAGCTGCTGCTGCCCGCTGCTGCTGCGGCTGCAGCCTCGTCGAGGCCGGAGGAGAGGGGAGGAAGAAGAAGGAGGGGCCGGGTGGTCGGCGGCGAGGGCGGTCGGCGTCGTGGCGGCGCTGGGGCGGTGGCAGCGGCGGGTTCTGAGGCGGTGGCGTCGGGTGGCTGGGTCGGGGCTTTATAGGAGAAGGAGGAAGGGGAGTGGCCGAGGCGGGCGGCGGCCGGTGCGGGGCTGCGCGGAGCGTGCGGGGGACGTGGCCGGCGTGGCGCGGCGACCGCGGGAGGCGGCGGCGGACCCGGGGCGGTTGCGGATCGTGCGGGTGAGGGGATGGAAACGGGTCGGGTTGCGGGTCGGGCGGCGGATCCGACCCGACCCGCTGGGCAGGGTCTTGGGCCGGGTGGGGTTGGGCCCGGTTTGGCCCAATGGGCCGGGCCGGGCTCGGGTTTATATATATATATATTTTTAATAATATAATAAAATCAATAAATTATTTAATAAATAATTAAATAATTAAATAAATAAATTTAGGTATTTTAAAAATAGGTCCGGGGCCCGATAAATTCCAAAAAAATTGCCCTAAGTCCAGTTTTTCATTTTACACCCAAAAATATTATTTTCATAATATTTTAATACTGTTTAATATCAATGAAAAATCATTTAAATATAAAAACCCTATTTTTAATTTACAGAAAAATCCCAGAAAATTCCAGAAAATTGTGAAAATTCCAAGTTTTAAAATTTTGAAAAATCAGGGGATTTATAATCTACCCCCCTTAAGAGGATTGCGTTCTCGCAATCAAAGAATAACCGGTCAACAGAGATGACGCGGTCGCAACATCGTTTAAAAATACATCACAAGATACTTAGGGAAGTACCGTTTCCCTAAAAATGAAAGTTCTGCACCTTTCAGAGAAAATCTAGTTAAAGCAAGAATATTACAACTTTTATGAAAACCAGGTTGTTATTAACAAGTTGCAATTTACTAGGTTGGGGCTGAGGTCACGAACCAAGAGGCACGAGCTACAACAAGACTGGAAACGAATAACTATAAATCACTTACGCGCATTGGCTACTCCACGAGTCGGCGCGTTCTCCACGGTCTTCGCTGAAGCTTGTCCGTGTCCTTGCAGTTGTTTCTTCCGCTGCTGTTGAGTCTGCCGGAAGAGTGTTGCCTGGGTTACCAAAGGTGGCCTCGGTATTGGTGAAGCTTGCAATGCTGGAGAGGCTGACCGTGGTGCTGGTAACACTTGCTGGTTACCTGTTGGTACTCTGTCCCGATGCTCAGGGCATTCCTTCAATAAATGTTGATTGGATCCGCAGACTATACATAATCTCTTCTTTCTTCTGCATTCGTCCTCGGTGTGGCCTCGCTTGCGACAATATGGACAGACAGGTATTGCTGGTGGAGATGCTTCTAGTGGCTGGTGTATGTGAGACTTTCTTGTGATTTCTGCCTGTGGTACTACAGCTGGGGCTGATGAGGCGGGTTGAAGATTCGTCACTGCTTTCTCCCGATGCTGAGGACAATCCTTGGCCAAGTGTTCATTGGTTCCGCAAATCAAGCATAATTCCAACTTACGTCTGCACCCGCTCTCAATGTGGCCTACCTTGCCACAGTAGTGACAAGTAGGAAGGAATGAGGCTCCTGATGCTGTTCTGGGTAGTGGATGTATCTGTGGTCGCTTTGCAGCTCTTTCTTGTTGTGATTGGTCCGGTGCTGACGCATACGGCCACTTTTGGCTGGACTCGATCCTTGTGGTGCACTCCACGGGTCTTGCTGCAGTAAGGACATCCTCGTCGAAGGCGGTTGCATTTGAACTGTTTGGCCTCAGTGACTCCGAGCTAGTTCTATCGATGGAGTTCTCCGATTGGTTTTGTTGAGCTTCTTGTTGCACCCTCTGATAGGCTTGCATCATTATATAGAACATGCGGAACATCTGCTGTTCGTCCATAGGCGGTCCCAGTGGGAAGGAAGGCATCGGTGGAGTAGGCTGCGTTGAGGGTGGAACGCTATCTTGATGGATTATTGAGGCAGGCTGACTTGCTTGACTGCCTTGTGATGATTGGCCTTCACCGACTGGTATCACATCGTCTTCTTGGGTAACCACAACGGGTTGTGGTGTTTCTTCATGAGCCTCGTTGCTGGCTTGTGGGTTCATTTCCCTGTATCAAATACAAACGATAAGAGGCGCACAGGAATCAAGGCAGGATGCAAGCCAATAAATTAATTCGAATAGATATCAAGAACGATTCAAGCAAGTGGATGAGAACCTAAAACTTATCCTAGCTTTATTGCAGGCCTGTTCGGTCCCTGAGTTGAAACCGAACAAATTAGTCGTAGACCTGCATGGGCCACCACAAAAACCATGTCACGCCCCAGTCCCAAAAATGACGAGGGACTAGAGAAGCGTGGCAATGGCCAGCAGCACGCACCGATGGACAACCCAATTTAATGGATCCATCAGGGCATGCTTAAGCTGTAGTCTAGCAATTTATAGAGCAAATAATAAAGGTCACAGACTAATCTATCTCATCCACAACAGATAACCACAGAATAGATGCCAGAAATGATGCAATGGAAATAAATATGCAATATCAAATAAGGTTATCTCGGAAAACAAATTCGAGAATTATTCTGTTACATTTAATGCAAATAGACAGGAAATAAATGAACTGGAAATAGAAACAGAAACGAAAATAACTGACTATATACAGCCAATGCTCAGGAGAAGTCCTCTGGTGCTGGCTCGCCCTCAGGTCCTGGTACAGCTCCTGGAAGTGCTCCTGTTCGGTGTATCTCTGGATGGATCTCTTCGGCTATACCTGGGGACATAGTCCATTCCAGGTCCTCAGGGGACATAACAAGGTACAGAAAATACAAGCCAAAACATAAGCAGTGCAAAAATGAAGGAGACAGCAGGGTGAACTATGTAACCAGCTAAGTGATAAATGCAAGTTGAGAGCATCACTAGAACTCAGGCTGAGACCGCTACAAGCTCTGTGTCGGGGAGCCGGTAGCAGTAATAACACGTAAAGGGTCTAGCTCTGCTCGAGAGTCTACAACCTCACACTAATAATATATATATATGAAAACAGCCTGTAGCCTGTGTGACTCTTCCCACCCAATATAATCCACGTCTCATGTCCATGACACGCAAGATCATAACTAATGCAGCAGTCATATAATGTCTAGGAATAAACTGTCCATGTCATACCTGTATCCTATGCAGAATCATCGTGAATATCTCAAGAAGATTCTGTCCATGATAGTGTCAAGTGTCCTGGGTTTTGTTGTACTTGATAGGACAAGTACCAAGAGTAAGGGTATCGAATATCCATCTCTAAATGACGTACCCAACATCGCGTACGGTGTTGGCACCCGACTATGATCGGACACTCGGTATGTCACACGTTTCCTAGGTTAAGCAGTTAAAACAAGTTATAACTAAAACAAGGAAATATGCAACAAGACTGTAAAGTTGGCAAGGTATACTTGCCCTCTAATATATAACTAAACCAAGGAATATTTAGCAAAGACTGCAAGTTTTGGCGAGGTACACTTGCCTGTGGTTCCGGCTCTGATTTCGGCTCTGACTTCAGTTGGAATTGCAGGCGGTACTCCGATTGCTGAAACAAACATCACCATCAGATCCAAAAAATATTAATCAGCTAGAAACGCCTGTCCTTGGGTCCAATTTGAAGACAAGGGCAGAAACGGCAGTTTCGGGCCAAAACGGGGTCCACCGGTGGGGCCGCTTTGCACCGAAAAATGCGTCAGGGTCAAAGGTCTCCAAATTCACCAAACTTAGTGTCAACAGGTCAGAAACGCTGATACGAACCCAACGGAACTTTCAGAATTGGATTCCGATGAGCCGTTCACAAAATCGCCCGTCGAGCGGGGCCTGTGGGGCCCACGACACGCGATTTCGTCAACGTTCTCAGAATCGAACCAAACTTGACCCACAGGACCAGCGTATCGCTACGAGTCCGATGGCGCAAGTTTCGTCTCGATCCGACGTGTGTACACAAAGTTAGGGTGAATTGCAGAAAAAATGGATACGGGGCGATGTCCGCGGATACGCGTTGATTCCGGTGTGCACGCACACCCAAATCGACTTCCGTGAAAACCCACACATCCGTATCAACGAGGCGCACGTATCTGTGAAGACCGCGCGCGACCAAGTCGTCCCGTTTGGCGGGGCGGACTCGGTTCCGGGGTGAAACAGGGTCTGGGTTTTTCCTGTTTTTGGATCGCGGTGTGCGATCACCACAGGACGCGATGCCCCGAACAGTTTATCCGGACACCGAGAGGGTCATACAGGCTTCGCAACGCAATTTGCGGAATCGAAAACGGAGCTACGAGCAAAAAGTTACACGTACCTGAACATGACCGAAAAACCGAGGATCGAATTATGTCCGACACGACACAGGACACGTGTCCTGTGTCGGACACGGGGGGGGGATTTAGGGATTTAGGGTTAGGGCTTCCTCGCCGGTGGTTCTGCGGCGGCTCAGGGCGGGGGAGGCCGGCCGGGCAACGTCGCCGGGGGCTCGGGACGCAGGCGGCGCCGGTCAGCGTGTTCGCCGGAGGCGGAGGGTGGCGGCGCTGAGTCGGGGAGCTGCTGCTGCCCGCTGCTGCTGCGGCTGCAGCCTCGTCGAGGCCGGAGGAGAGGGGAGGAAGAAGAAGGAGGGGCCGGGTGGTCGGCGGCGAGGGCGGGCGGCGTCGTGGCGGCGCTGGGGCGGTGGCAGCGGCGGGTTCTGAGGCGGTGGCGTCGGGTGGCTGGGTCGGGGCTTTATAAGAGAAGGAGGAAGGGGAGTGGCCGAGGCGGGCGGCGGGCGGGGGACGTGGCCGGCGTGGCGCGGCGACCGCGGGAGGCGGCGGCGGACGCGGGGCGGTTGCGGATCGTGCGGGTGAGGGGATGGAAACGGGTCGGGTTGCGGGTCGGGCGGCGGATCCGACCCGACCCGCTGGGCAGGGTCTTGGGCCGGGTGGGGCTGGGCCCGGTTTGGCCCAATGGGCCGGGCCGGGCTCGGTTTTATATATATATATATTTTTTTAATAATATAATAAAATCAATAAATTATTTAATAAATAATTAAATAAATAAATTTAGGTGTTTTAAAAATAGGTCCGGGGCCCGATAAATTCCAGAAAAATTGCCCTAAGTCCAGTTTTTCATTTTACACCCAAAAATATTATTTTCATAATATTTTAATACTGTTTAATATCAATAAAAAATCATTTAAATATTAAAACCCTGTTTTTAATTTACAGAAAAATCCCAGAAAATTCCAGAAAATTATGAAAATTCCAAGTTTTAAAATTTTGAAAAATCAGGGGGTTTACATACTAAGCCGGTCGGATAGTCCGGTGGAAGACGGGATTGTAATGGAGGTATTTCCGGTTTCCGTCCAATACCCAGATGCTCAACACGAGTCACATGTTCCTCCATAAGAAGTCGACCTTGTGGGTGAAGGTTTATCTCAGGTTGTTGCAAAAATTGTTGGTAATGAACACTCTGAAATTTGAAGAACACGTAAATTAATATATTTATCATATCTGTGTATATGTATTTTTGAAAGTTTAATGAAGTCATACCAAATCATGTATTCCATCGGCAAAAGCACGCAGAGTAGAATCGTCTACAGATCTAGTCTTGAACCTGGGCTCCTCGTAGTGGTATACTCGGTTGCTCATAAGAGGGCATCCCCACCATCGCCTGTAGTCGAGGCTACCTATGTTTGCAAAATGTAAACAAAATTTTAGCAAACTATTTACACTAAATCAATACGAATAATGAGTAACTTATAACTTATATTCCTCAGCAGAATTTAGTATGGGAGACATGTCCCTGACACTATAATTCTCGAACCGATTATTCCAGTCAGCAACGAGACCAATGATTCGTTGTAATGCATTTGATGTCTGATAACCGACTGTCGGTGGATCATCGGAAATTATTGGGGCCATTGCGAATTGTCGAAGAACACGGTCTGCCGGATGGTACATGGTGAACCGATCATATATAATATGACATCTGTGTAAACTAAATGCATAGGATGTCATCTTGATTTCTGGAGCATCAGGTTCATATGAGTACGGTAACCAGGTTACCTATTTAAAGAGATTGTATCAATATGATGTGATGTTTATCTACGATCAAAACTTAAATAATTTAAAGATATTTATTGCATATTTAAAAATTACCTGATTATACCGCAGTGTATCAAATTGGCTACGATATAGTGATACAGTCCTGTATTGGTAGTGTTGATAATCCACTACGTCTGTAGGCCAGCGCATAGCAACTGGAAATACTCCAACATTACTGAGAATGCTGGTAACAGGCCTACCAATATAAAAGTGCTCGTAGGACCAGAACTATAAAACAAAAAAATGACATTAGTACAAACATAATTTGCGTATAAAATTACTCTTAGTTTTTAAGGTCTTTAATTCATACCTGTATCAGTGAAATACATCCACAAATACTCTTGCGATTGGATCTGACAAATTCTGTCAGATTGGCGTACAAAAATGCAAGAGTAGCAGCTCCCCACGCATGCTCAGTAGGTTTGGTCAGATCATCCAAGAATGGTAAAAGCTGCACATTTACCATATTTCTCGATGCATCGGGAAATAGAATTGCACCACATAAACAGAGCAGATACGTTCTAGTGCAACGAATGACCTGCATTTATTAAGTGTTATATAGAATTGCACCATTAAATTAAGTAATAAACAAATTTACTAAAAAAATACATACCCGATTTTCATCTACATCAACCACCCCATCAATAGTTTGATGTAGGTCTATAAAGTTGCCACGGAGCCATAAAAATTTTACATAATTGCCGCCTTTTAGACCTGATGGAGGGCTAACACCAAGATAACTCCGGATCAGATCAGATCCCTTTAAGTGCGGATCAAAATATATAGCGTTACCTTTAATAGGTAACCCTAGTATATTCGCCACATCAAAAAGGGTGATCGTCATCTCGCCGAATGGGAGTTGAAAAGTGTTGCGTTCTGGCCACCAACGCTCCGCAAGGCTTACAACTAAATGAAGATCGTGAATTAAATATCTAACACGATCTATATAGTGGAATCCAAAGGATTCCACCAAAGCCTTTTGAGCTGGATTAAGCTCCCACGTACGATAATTCCTTTCAGACCGCCAATGTACATGAATCCGGGTTCGTAAAGCATTATCATGGTCGAATAACTATAAAAATTATATGCATTAATAAAGTAAACATAGGCATTATAAAAAACATATACATTAATAAAGTTGGCAACTTGTAATTTTAAAAATTACCCCGCCAGTAAAAATTTGAGTAGAAATGTGCTCTTCACGTTGCTTCATAATAAGCGCGGTTGTCAGTCCGCCAGGAATACGACCATCATTGCGGGTAGCCATCGCCAGTAAATATCAAGAGGAGGAGAATGGGGAGTGAGGAGTGTTTGGGGTAGGAGAAGAATGTAGTGTGAGGAGTGTTGGGTGGGGGGGGTTTATAGAAATTTTGGAGTAGGAGAACGTTGGAATATAGCCGTTGGCCAACGGCTACAAAGCCAACGTTGCATGGCTCGCCAACTGAGTTGGCGAGCGGCCTCTCGATGAGAGCGCCCCGCCAACTCAGTTGGCGAGATGCTCGCCAACTCAGCACCTCGCCAACTGAGTTGGCGAGTGGTCCCTCCATCCGCAAATACCCAAAACATTTCCCGTTTTATATAAATATATAATTTTTTATTACTTAAAATGAAAAAATCCGATTTTAATCAAACAACGTAATTAAAAAAAAAAAAATTTCTTAGAATTTTTTTCTAGTAGAATATTTTCATAATATTAATATATTTTTCATGTATTTTTCACCTTGCTATAAAAAAAATTAATATTTTTTTAGAATTTCCTAAATAGTTTTTAAATATTACTTCACGTGGCGACATTTTGTTTGCGATGTTGTTAATCATTTAAATATGAAAAACTAATTAACTATACTATAGACAGTTTACACTTCTTTAATTATAATTTACGCAAGAGCACGGTGAAACAACTGTAGTTCTCATTCAATTATCGATGATTCCAACTGGTAGGACATGTACAAGACTCTATAGTAAAATATTTATTTATTTTTCTTATTTTTTAATCTCGATTTTTTTTATTTCAAGTATTGTTGAATACTGATCTATATGGATAGGTTGACGAACTCTTCGCGTCGATTAGCCAACTGGTTGTTTAAACAATTTTAATATAAATATCCATAATATTGAACAATTTTAATATAAATATCCATATATATACTCTGATTTGGTCGGGTCATGTTTTATGGCTCAAAATATTGAACAATAAAAAATAGCATGTACAAAAAAAATTAGTAATGTAGAAATAAAAATAATGAGATGATGTGTGATTTAATAAATTGAAAGATACGATAATTAACGAACATATTTTTGTGAAGTTAGAGGTAGTACAAATTGAAAATAACATAAAAAAAATTGTCTTGATAGTTTGGACATGAATAGCGTAGATCAATAGATGTACATGTAAAAAAGAATGATAAAATAGTAGTTAAAAGAGTCGTTACGACCAAAATTATACCTAAATGAACAAGAAGGCGCTGGCGTCACTTGGACCGGATCACAGCAAAGAGTGGCTGAAGGCGGAGTATTGAGAGGAGATGAAGAAGAAGAAGAAGATGGACATCCCGGCCTACAAGGTCAAGTGCGAGAAATCGAAGGTTGTCCGTGCTAAGGGTGGTCTCCATACTGGTGGATCCATTCCGTCCGTTGAGCATTTTCGACGGATGGTTAGTATTAAAAAAAATCGCTATATCAGTTTTTTTTTATTCTAATTTGTTTTGCTTATTTATTAATTATTTAATTTTTACAGTGCGACGAGGCCGCAAGAGCCGGAGAAGATCCCAAGACCGTCGACTTTCCAGCAATCTTCCAGCGGACCCACAAAAGAAAAAAGGATGGAAAGCTTGTAGATGTGCGGGCCGCCAAAGCATATGTAAGTTGTCTTTATAAAATTTTGTCAATTTAATTAGATTATTTTTATAATTTAATTAGATTTTAGGTTTCTAGGTCAAAACAGTCAAACTAGGTCAACTCTAGGTCATTCAATTTCAAAAATACTAAGAAACAACACTGTAAATACTTAAAATTATGCACCTTTGTTAATATCATATTTTTTAAAAAACAACATTGTAAATACTTAAAATTATAATTTTATTCAATTTACTTCAAATCTCATAGGAATGGCCTGATATCGATTTCGATTTCGATGAACCCTGGTTAATATCCTATTTTAAGACATCATGGAAATCAAATATAACTCAAATTATATACATATACTATGATATCTAGTATCTAATACGACACTCTAACCAAAATCAAATATAACACATATAACTCTAAATTTTTTAACTCTAAACCTATTTATATAAATAAATATAGGAGACATATGAGACGTTAGAGGGGGGCGCTAAGAGCAATACGCCGACTAAGAGAAATGATCGGTGGGTACAAGCTGTCGGGAGAGGAAAATGCGGCAGCGTATGTAAACCCCCTGATTTTTCAAAATTTTTAAAACTGGATTTTTCACAATTTTCTGAAATTTTCTGGAAATTTTCTGTAATTTAAAAACAGGGTTTTAAATATTAAATAATTTTTAATTGATAATAAACAATATTAAAATATTATGAAAATAATATTTTTGGGTGTAAAATGAAAAACTGGAATTAGGGTAATTTTTCTGGAATTTATTGGGCCTCGGACCTATTTTTAAACACTTAAAAAGTATTTTAGTTAATTATCTATTTATTTATTAAATTATTGGTTATTAATATTATTATTATTATTATTATCTACCCAAACCCTCAGCCCGGCCCGGCCCAGCCCCTAGCGGGTCGGGTCGAATCCGCCAGACCCGACCCGCCCGAACCCGCACCCCACGACCCGGTCCCCTTCTCCCTGTCACGCCCCAGTCCCAAAATGCCGAGGGACTGGAGATGCGTGGCAATGGCCAGCAGCACGCACCGATGGATAACCCAATTTAATGGAACCATCAGGGCGTACTTAAGCTGTATAGAAGGTCTACTATAACAAATCATACTAATCTCATCCATAAAGATAAAGAAATAAACTGTATAATGAAATGGAAATAAGTAGCAACAACAGGTCAGTCGGAGAAACAATCCGACTTATGTCTGAATACAGTGGCTCAATAGGCCAGGAACAAAAGAAATAAACATGAAATAAATACTGAGTACTGGAACAGGCACTCAGGAGAAGTCTTCGGCAGTCACCTCGTCTTCAGGGTTCGGTTCTGCTCCAGCTATAGCTTCAGCTCCTGTCCCGTATACCTCGGGATACTGCTCCTCAGCTAAACCTGGGGACATAATCCATTCCAGGTCCTCAGTGGACATAGCAAGGCACAAAATAAAACAAGCCAAATAATAGGCAGTGCAATTAAATTGATTAAATCAGCAGGGTAAACTATGTAACCATCTATGTGATATGCAAATGAGAGCAACACTAGTACTCAGGCTGAGACCGCTACAAGCTCAGTGTCGGGAAGCCGGTAGCAGCAATAACACGTAAAGGGTCTAGCTCTGCTGGAGAGTCTACAACCTCATAATAATAGTAGATATATATATAGAACAGCCTGTAGCCTGTGTGTCTCTCCCCACCCAATGTAATCACGCAAGTCATGACCATAACGTCTCATGCCCATGTCAGCGGGATTATAGCTAATGCAACAAGTCATACTGTCTATAAATAACATAACTCTGTCAAGTCCTGTATCCTATACATAATCACCACGAATATCTCAGGAGAATTCTGTCCATGATAGTGTCAAGTGTCCTGGGTTGTAGGGTACTTGATAGGTCAAGTACAAAAGTAAGGGAATCGTAAATCCATCTCTAAATGACGAACCCAACACCGCGTGCGATGTTGGCACCCGACTAGGATCGGACACTAGGTACGTCATACGTTTCCTAGGTTAAGCAGTTTAAACAAGTTTATATGAATTTACATAAGACATTCAGCAAAGTAATATACAGGAATTATGAAAATAAAGACTGCAAGTTTGGCAAGGTACACTTGCCTGATATTTGGATTCCACTTAGGTCCTGGTTTCGGAAATTTCCAGAGATGTCTCCAAAAGCTGAAATAAACAGTACCATCACGCTCAGAAGGTGTCAAATAGCTAGGAACGCCTGTCCTTGGGTCCAATTTGGAGACAAGGGCAAAAACGGCAGTTTCGGGCCAAAACGGGGTCCACCGGTGGGCCCGCTTTGTACCGAAAAACGTGTCAGGGTCAACGGTCTCTAAATTCACCAAACTTAGTGTCAATAGGTCAGGAAAGCTGCTACGAATCCAACGGAACTTTCAGATTTGAATTCTGATGAGCCGATCACGAAATCGCCCGTCGAGTGGGGCTTGTGGGGCCCACGACACGCAATTTCGTCAACGTTCTCAGAATCGAACCAAACTTGACCCACAGGACCAGCGTATCGCTACGAGTCCGATGGCGCAAGTTTCGTCTCGATCTGACGTGTGTGCACAAACTTAGGGTAAATTGCAAAAAAGGCGGATACGGGGCGATGTCCGCGGATACGCGTTGATTCCGGTGTGCACGCACACCCGAATCAGCTTCCGCAAAATCCCACACGTCCGTATCGACGAGGCACACGTATCTGTGAAGACCGCACGCGACCAAGTCGTCCCGTTTGGCGGGACGTACTCAGTTCCGGGGTGAAACAGGGTCTAGTTTTTCCTGTTTTTGGATCGCAGTGTGCGATCACCACAGGACGCGATGCCCCGAGCGGTTTCTCCGGGCACCGAGAGGGTCATACAGGCTTCGCAATACAATTTACTGAATTAAAAACGGAGCTACGAGCAAAAAGTTACGGGTACCTGAACGAGGCTCCTCGAAACGGGGTTTGCCGTGTCCGACTCGTGTCCTGGACACGTGTCCACTGCTAGGGCTAGGGTTCACTGTGTCCGGGTCTGTGTCCGCGGTCGGGTTCGGCCGAGACTCGCCGGGGAAGGGCGGCGAAGGCTCGACGAGGGGCTGGGCGGCTCTCGGGGAGGCGGAGATGGGCCAGGGGAGGCCGGCGGCCGGCGCTGGGAGGAGAGGGGAAGGAAGAGGGAGGAGGCGGAGGTGGCGGTTCTGTGGGGCTCGCCGGTGAGGGTGCTGGCTGGGGCGGCTCTCGGTGGAGCTAGGGGGGGTCGAGGCGTCGGCGGGGGAGGCTCTGGCCGTTAGGGTTCCGGCGGAGGTCACCGGAGGGTTAGGGAGTTGAGGGAGGAGGAGATCGGGGGGAGAGGGGTTTTATAGGCTGGGGATGGGCGGGGGTGAGGCCGAGGTCGGGGCGACGTGGCGGGCGGCGGGAATTTCGGGCGGCGTGGGGGGACAGGGGAGATGGGGATGCGGGTCGGGTTGGGCGCTGGTTCGGGTCTGACCGACCCGCCCGACCCGCTAAGGCACAGGGGCTGGGCTTACTGCTAATGGGCTCGGCCCACTGGGCCGGGCCGGGCCCCTAATAAAATAAAAAAATAATAATTATAATAACAGTATAATAATAATATTAATAATAATAATTAATTAATAATTTAATTAAAAAATAGTTTTTAGGCTCTTAAAATAGGTCTGATGTCCAATAAAATCCCAGAAAATTACCCTAAGTCCGGTTCTCTATTTTACACCATAAAATCATATTTTCATTACATTTTAATATTAGTTATTAGCAGTTAAAAATCATACAATCACCACAGCACTTATGTAAATTTCTGAAAATTGTAGAAAAATCCCAAAAATTGGTTTTTAAAAAATCCGAAAATTTTGAGGGTGATTACACTCCCCTCGGCCCGAGTCCGGCGCCGCTCCGCCCGGCCGCCGCGTCCTCCGCTCCGCTCCGCCCGGCCGTCCACCCAGCCTCCGCCTTCTCCGCCCCTCTCTCCGCCTTCTCCGGCCCCCAGCCCTATTTAAACCCCGCTGCCCCCACCGTGCCACCCACCCCGTCGACGTAGACCACCGCCACGACGTCGCCACCACCGCCCATCCCTCTCCTCGGCCATCTCCTTTCCTCCGGCGCCCCGCTCCGCCGTCCCCGGTCACCACGACGACAGCAGCAGCAGCTCGGGCAGCTCCCCGAGCCGCCTCCAGCTGCCGCAGCGCCGACGAGCCCGGCCGCCGCCTCGCCGCGCTGCCCCTGGCCCCCTCTGCCTCAGCCAGCCCGCCCAGCCGCCGTCTCCGCCGGCCAGCGTGCCCTAACCCTAGTTTTCCCCTTTGTATCCGACACGTGTCGGACACGATTCAGACCCCGATTTTCGGGCCCCGTTCAGGTGCGTGTATCTTCTTGCTCGTAGCTCGGTTTTTGATTTCGTAAATTGCGTTGCGAAGCCTGTATGACCCTCTCGGTGTCCGGATAAACCGTTCGGGGCATCGCGTCCTGTGGTGATCGCACACCGCGATCCAAAAAAGGAAAAATAATGACCCGATTCACCCAGTAACTGGGTACGCCCCGCCAAACGGGACGACTTGGTCGCGCGCGGTCTTCACAGATACGTGCGCGTCATCGATACGGACGTGCGGGATTTTGCAGAAGTCGATTCGGGTGTGCGTGCACACCGGGATCAACGCGTATCCGCGAACATCGCTCCGTATCCGCGAACATCGCTCCGTATCCGACTTTTCTGTATTTCATCCTAACTTTGTGTACACATGTCGGATCGAAACGAAACTTGCGCTATCGGACTCGTAGCGATACGCTGGTCCTGTGACCCAAGTTTGGTTCGATTCTGAGAACATTGACGAAATCGCGTGTCGTGGGCCCCACAGGCCCCGCTCGACGGACGATTTTGTGATCGGCTCATCGGAATCCAATTCTGGAAGTTCCGTTGGGTTTGTATCAGCGTTCCTGACCTGTTGACACTAAGTTTGGTAAATTTGGAGACCTTGACCCTGTCACGTTTTTCGGTGCAAAGCGGGCCCACTTGTGGACCCCGTTTTGACCCGAAACTGCCGTTTCTGCCCTTGTCTCCAAATTGGACTCAAGGACAGACGTTTCTAGCTGATTGATATTTTTTGGATCTGATGGTGATGTTTGTTTCAACAACCGGAGTACCGCCTGCAATTTTCGCTGAAGTCAGAACTGCAAACAGAGCCGGAACCACAGGCAAGTGTATCTCGCCAAAACTTGCAGTCTTGATAAATATTCCTTGGCTTATTTATACATCAGCAGGAAAGTGTACCTTGCCAAACCCTGCAGCTTGCTACTTATTTTTTTGGACTTATTTAGCATCAGTGGGCAAGTAAAGCTTGCCAATTCTCAGTAATTCTTGACATAGTATTTTACTTGATTTCTTGTGAATTCATATAAACTTGTTTTAACTGCTTAACCTAGGAAACGTGTGACGTACTTAGTGTCCGATCATAGTCGGGTGCCAACACCGTACGCGGTATTGGGTACGTCATTAGAGATGGACATTCGATACCCTTACTCTTGGTACTTGTCCTATCAAGTACAACAGAACCCAGGACACTTGACACTATTCATGAGACAGAGTCTTCCTGAGACATTCATGGTGATTCTGTATAGGATATAGGACTTGACATTGACATATGTTCCTAGATACTTTATGACTTGTTGCATTAGCTATGATCCCGCTTGACATGGACATGAGACGTTATGGTCATGATATGCGTGATTACATTGGGTGGGGAGAGTTACACAGGCTACAGGTTAATTTTATATTATGCCGACGTCGTAGTCTCCCATTGAGCTAGAAAACTACATGATATCACTGCTACCCCGGCTCCCCGACACAGAGCTTGTAGCAGCTTCAGCCTGAGTTCTAGTGATGCTCTCAACTTGCATTTATCACCTAGCTGGTTACATAGTTTACCCTGCTGTTTCATTTAATTTCTGCACTGCTTATATTTTGGCTTATATTATCTGTACCTTGTTATGTCCCCTGAGGACCTGGAATGGACTATGTCCCCAGGTATAGCCGAAGAGAACCATCCAGAGATACACCGTACAGGAGCACTTCCAGGAGCTGTACCAGGACCTGAGGACGAGCTCGCACCAGAGGACTTCTCCTGAGCACCGGCTTCATTCACTCAGTATTTCCATTTCCAGTATTTTATTTCCTGACTATTTCCTTAATGTAACAGACTGATTCTCGGATTGTTTCCCGAGATAACCTTATTTGAGATTTGTTTAGTTATTCTATTGTATTATTTCTGGCATTAATCTGTGTTTATTCTGTGGATGAGATTAGAATAACCTGGGACTTGTAATAATTGCTCTAATTCCTGTTAGACTACAGCTTAAGCATGCCCTGATGGATCCATTAAATTGGATTGTCCATCGGTGCGTGCTGCTGGCCTTTGCCACATGTCCAGTCCCTCGATATTTTGGGACTGGGGCATGACAGCGTATACGGTACCGGATCATTGGCATCGATGTCGTCGATTCTTTCCAAAGCTCCTCCGACGGCTACTACAGCTCCATCAGTGCCCGGCTCTGACGTTCCTTCTAGTGCGATGTCTCTGGAGTAGCTTACGACGACTGTGCATGAGCTGCATGGGCTGGTCCGACAGTTGATAGACACTTGTGATATTGCAGCACCTGCTCCTCCGACGGCTACGTACTATGTTGGGTCCTCCAGCTACTCTGACGACTCTAGCTCCTCCTCCGACATCGATGGGTCCTCTGCTCTTTCGACGACTTCGATGGGTCCTCAGCTCTTTCGACAGCTCCTGCCACTACTCCGTCTGCCGTTGCTCCTGATGATCTACATGATATCATCGCTATGGTTGTGGCGCAATACATGGCTAGCAGACAGTCGCCGCTGCCTCCTCCTTCACGGTTGACTTGATTGATTTTTTTAGTTTGTGGAATTTTTTTTAGTTGGTTGTATTTTTTTTGACTTGATTAAATTTATTTGACTTTGTGGGATTGTATAACAGTTATTTGTACATGTTTAGATTACTCTAATTTATTATTTCGACATATATATAATATTTGTACATGTTTGTGTGGGTTTTATTAGTTTGTGTGAAATTGCTTGTGTGAAATTTATTTGTGTGAAAATTGGTGAATGTAGTATAACAGGTATATGCTAAGCAGAAATTGATTTCTGGAAAAAATATTATCTATAGCGATGGACGGACGACGTAATAGCGACGAAAAATCTGAAAAATCTCATTTCAATGACGAATTTTCGACTAAAAATCTCAGACCAGCGACTACCCAAATTTTGTCGCTAAAACGTCTGATACACACAAATGTACCAACACATGTATCAGAATCTGTCTCTACAATCCGTCGCTAATCCGTCATGGAGAGTGATGGATTAGCGACGAACACTGTGAGTCCTGAATGTGCAAAATATTCTGAAAAAATTGACAAATTTTGGCTCACATAATCCGTCGGTAAGAAGTCAGAAAGTTTAGCGACGTAATTAGTACGTCGCTGATCCGTCACTAGTTTTTTGCCGTATAATCCGTTTTTACGTCGCTGATCCGTCACTAGTTTTATACCGTATATGTCACGCCCCAGTCCTAAAATATCGAGGAACTGGACACGTGGCAATGGCCAACAGCACACACCGATGGACTAATCCAATTTAATGGATCCATCGGGGTATACTTAAGCTGTATTACAATAGTCAGGGTTTACTATTCTCATCCACAGATTAAACACAGCAATATCAACTAAAAGAAATAAACAACATCCAGTCACAAGTAATTAAAATCGGGGAACAACCGGATATTAAGTCTGTTACAAATGTTTTCTTAAACAGAAAATAAAGAGTTTAATTGCCATAAAACTGAGCATGTGTAAACCCTTCCTGATTTTCAATATTTTCAAAACTGGATTTTTCAGAATTTTCTGGGATTTTTTGGAAATTTTTACTAATTTAAAACCAGGGTATTCTGGCATTAAATAAAATTAAATATTTTTAAAATATATTAAAATATTATGAAAATAATATTTTATGGTGTAAAATAAAATACTAGACTTAGGATAATTTTCTGGAAATTTATTGGACCACGAAAATATTTTTAAAAGCCCCAAAACTATTTTTAAATTAAAATTCAAATTGAACCGGGCTGAACCGGGTTCAAACCGGGCTGAACCCGGTCCAGCTGAACCCGCCTGAACCGGACCGCTGACCCTAGCGGGTCGGGTCGGGTCTGCCAGCCCCGCACCCGCCCGAAACCCGCCTGACCCAGTTTCCCCCCCCCCCCCCCCGCACGAACCGCTCCGCCCGGCCCGCTTCTTCCGCCGCCTCGCCGGCCACGTCGCCGGAGACCCGCCCGTGCCCCACGCCACGACCCCGCCACGTCCTCACCCTCTCTCCTCCGCCTCCTCCGCCTAGCACGACTCCTGAACCCTATAAAATCTTTCCCGAACTCCTCCCTCCGGCCATCCCCCATCCTAACCCTATACTCTGGCCGCCCAGACCCCGCTGCGACGCCGCCGGCCGCTCCCCGACCTCCACCTCCCTCCTCCCAGCGCCTCGTCCGGCCCCTTCCTCCTCCTCCTCCTCCTTGTCACGCCCCAGTCCTAAAATATCGAGGGACTGAGCACGTGAGC
>JAYESA010000003.1:162664747-162759190 GCA_036927795.1 Iris macrosiphon
TGTTGTCATCCCCACTTATCACCCGTACTTTCCAAGGTACGCAGCGGTGTTAAGTCCACAAAATCTGCCACGTCCATATTATCTCTAGCAGGGCTTGTCTTAAAACCATTACTTGCACTCAAATGTGTAAAACTAATAGTCTACAAAACCTATCACGTCCATATTACCTCTGATAGAGATTGTTTTCGAACTTATTACTTGCACTCTTGTGCGCAAGAAGTAGTAAATCCACCAAAGGTCCCTTAGTGGGATGTCCTCAACGGAAGCAAACAACCACGTCCATATTACCTCTGGCTCGCTTCATTTTCCTTACAAAATGTCGAGATCATACCTAACCTCTCGGTATAACTATCGATCAGCTTACGTCTATGTCACCCGTGAGCTATCGTCCTCACATCCTCTCCCGAGACTCGTATTTATAGGCTGCCCAAGAGATAATGGCAGCCCCCTCGGTTCCCACGTCCAGCTGTCATTCTCTACGATGGGCGGTTGGGTTCTTGAGACGGACTTACCTTCGTAACCGTCAAACTTGGGATCCGCGTCAGGATATGGGTCAGAATCCAAAATGAGATTCGCTCCAAAATTGAAACAAATCTGTTAGTTTAATACAGAAGTGACAGCCTAGAAGCGCTCGCCCATGCGGCCCAACGTCCATGCGACCAAAGTGCTTTTTCTCCATGCTTTTTATTCAAAGTATTTTAAACTTGACAGTTTGAAAACTTTGAAGGGGGTCCTGTAGAAGCATGGAAAATATGCATCCATGCGACCAACAAACCATGCGTACCAAAATAAAGCACAGAAGAGATCAGGCCGCAGAGTCACCCTGTGGCCCAATAAGACGACATTCATGCATCCCAAATAGATGAAGCAGCTTTGACCACAGATGGACCTGACATGGCTTATGTCCCGTCAACAGGATCATCTCTGACACAGAATCATGACAAAAAAGATTTTTTTGATTGCCTTAAAAGACGTGAACATACTAAACGATAAAAGTCTCACGTCAGCACAGAACTTCACTATCGATGGATGTGCAGCGCCACGTGTACAACACAACTGGCCCCATGCATCCCAGACTCTAGGCGGCTCCATGCGGCTCTGGCCCATGCGTCCTAGACTCCATGCGGTCCCATGCATCTCTGGCCCCATGCGTCACAAGTTCCATGCGGTCACATGTGTCTCTGGCCCCATGCGTTCCAGGATCTATGCGGCTCCATGCGTCTCTGGCCCCATGCGTCCCATACTCCATGCGGCTCCACGAGTCTCTGGCCACATGTGTTTCAGACTCCAGGAAGATCAAATCTTGTTGTTACGACCAGAGTGATTCTCTCCAACCAAGTGCGAACTATGTGTCAAGCCGACCAAGTCACGTCCACAAAGGACGAGAACCACCCCATATCTTCAGCAACATAAAATTTCAACAAGCGCCCACGTAGCAGCTTGGCCTGCTCACGGTTATAGTTGTACCCTATTAGGAAGGTACACGTGGCACCCTCTAGCATTCATGCGGAGCCGATAATGACTATATATATCAGGGTGACATGTCCAACGTACACACACACACAGAGGGACACAAACAAACAGAGAATTGCAGAGGAGAGAAGAGAGAACAGATGAGAGCTTCTTCATCCTGCGTCAGATCGTCAACAGAGCAAAGGAGCCGACTTAGCCCTCTTTATCCATCGTCACACTCCAGAATCAAAAATTTGTACTTAGATTGTCTGTCTAGGACCTCTTTGTACTTTCTTCTATTTGTTATTGAAACAATCAATTTTAATGACAAACAGTGCCATAATATTTTTTTTTACATGTGGCTCATATTTTCAGAATCGTCTATAACCTTATTTTTGTTCGAACTGGCCCTGGATGCGAATTAGGATTAAAAAAAAATCCAAAAAGTAGTACAAGAGAGAAAATATTATTTTGAAATATTGGATGGAGGGTTAACTGAAGGAGCAAATGACAGCAACTTGAAAGTTCAAGATTAAAAAAAAAGAGTAATTTAAAAGTTCAAGTAACAAAGTAAGTATCATTCGCTCTGAAATTAAAAGTTAATCGTCGCACAGGCTTTTGAATTATTTTTCATGGAATCATGATTGTAATTCTTCTAAGTAGGTATATATTATTATTCAAGTTAATTTGAGTCTATTTTTGTTCATCGATCAAAACTATAATAAATGTTTACCCTTTCTGCTGAAAGATTATTACATGTCAAATCACTAGTTAAAACTAGTATGGATGTTCACTAAATCACTTCTAAAATAATTTTAATTTGGATAAAAATAACATGTGGTAACGCTTAAAAGGATTGGTGCCCATCCAGAAATATGTATTGTGTTCCTTTTTTATTGTTTGTATATTTCTTTCAAGGAGATATATTATACCTCAACAGAAAATAATATTTGCAATTGGACACAAATTTATTTATTTATTCAGTTTTTATTATTTAGAACCAGGCAATTACCAATTGAACTACACCATCAGGTGGTTTGCGGACATGGATCATTCATCGTCAATTGGTGATCAGACGACCATTATTCGCTAAGTTCTGACCCAACCTAATATTTCAGCCCTCATCATCATGCGTGGAGAGGACGACATTTAACTTACAAAAACACTTAGTGGCCTTGGGGTCCAAGTACTCCCTGACGTGCCCTCTCTCTATTTGGTCTGACCTTCTCTCTGCTAGCTTCGGATCTTTTAGAACCATTGTTCAAAAAAACAAACTTCACTTTTAGTCCCACATCGGTTGGGGTGTTTGTTCTATGTGTATATATATTAGTTTGTCTCATTTATTTGCTTGAACGCTTGTGAGGGTTGGACCCTTAGGCCACGTGCGCGCTGCCGCCGCCGCTCGGTCCGGTTCGGTTCGCGTAACGGGTACGCGCCCACTTCTGCGGGCGCCGAATGCCGATTCGATTTCTTCGGGTTCGGGCTGAGACCCTAAAATTCTTAATTTTTTCGTTTAATATTCTGAACGTTGGAGAATAAATTTTTCCGTTACTATTTAATTTTGAACCGTTAATACATTACATGTCCAGATTCATTCTCCATGTGTCTGTGTAACGGCTGAATTAATAGCAAATTAATTCAGACCGTTACATATTGGATGGATTTTTATATATGAAGGGTTTTTTCTTTGAAAACGGAATCAAAAATATTTTTCTCCAAAAACTTGCTGCCAACATATTATTTTGTCCATTCTTCGTCGTTTCACTCGTCTCCAAACTCTGGACAGAGCTAAGTCTTGGTCATTCTCTCCGAGTCGTGTGCGGCGACGAGATACTAGTAGTGCGGGAGTTTTACCACTATGAGCTTTGGGAAACGTCTGCACACAGATCCCGAATCAACTCTTAGGGCAGTGCTTCGTGCACGACTTCTCCAGAGGCCGGTAACATCAATCTAATTTTTTTTTGATTCACAAAGTTTTCAATAAGAAAACGACAAATTTTCTAACAATATAAGAGTTGAATTTTTATGTTAGAATTGTTCATCTAAATCTTGCTAGAAAGCTTCAGAAATATTGTTAATATACCATTATTTATTCGCTTAGAATTGTTCTTTTGATTCAATATTACTATTTTTGTTTGGGCATTGCTTAATTCATAATATTGTAGCAAAATATTATTGGCATAGTAACATAAAATTTTCTGGAATAAAGTTGATTAATAAATTAAAAGTTGATAGTTACTGTAGCATAGTTGATAATTTATCAATTGAAAATTTGAAAATTTCTGACTATAGCAAGCTTTAACTTGTAGAAAAATTATTCTTACTGTAGCCAATATTATTAAGTTGCAGTAGTTTAATTTTTATTCAAGAAAATTTAATTTGCTTAATATTTACCATAGCAAATAACCATATTTAATATTGAGTTGATCAACACTTGAAAAACTAAAGATTTTAAGATTGATTAGCAAAGACCGCCTAAACTATTATCTTAGACATTGTTATTAAATAAATTTATATTTTTCAGACTGCAAACATGACTGGTAAGGAGGAATCCTCTACTGCAAAACCTGTTAAGTTTGATGGCTCATACTTTAAAAGATGGCAGAGCCAAATAAAATTTTGGCTCACGACCTTAGGACTTATTTCAGCCATTGATGGGTCCACACCCATCACAAATGATTCTGATGAAACCGAGTCTGACATAGGAGTGTCCACCTCCTCGAAACCAAAAACCCCTAAAGAGATAGACTTCCACTACTTTCATAGAATTCTAAGCGCATTATCTGAATCCTTGTATGATATATTTTTTGAATACAAGAGCGCTAAAGAACTTTGGAAAGCCTTGGAAGATGAATACGGCTGTGATGATGCCGGAATAGAAAGATTTAATTCTTCAACCTTTAATAGGTATTTTATGGTAGATAACAAGCCAATGAATGACCAACTCCATGAATTCCAAGAATACCTTAGGCATATTCAAGCCAAAGGCACATCTTTCTCTAATGAGCATAAAATAGCATGCCTCATAGACAAGTTACCTCCCTCTTGGTATGATATTACTAGGGAACTTATCCATACACAAGGAGATCTTACCTACAATCAAGTCCTAAAGAAAATTAGAACCGAAGAACAAATTAGATTGAGATCTAAGCCTAAGACTGAATCTAAAGCTAAGGTAAACCTTGTAGAAGGCCAAGGAAAACCCAAATCTAATTTTCATTATAAATCCAAAAAGAATTTCGTCAAGAAGAAGAAAAACTTTCAGCCTAACCATCAAAACTATCATCACCAAGACCATAAACTTAGAAACTTCAGTCAGACTCAGGATCAAAAGAGATTTTGTTTTATGTGTGGTAAAATAAACCATATGGCCACCAACTGCTAACATAGGAAGAAGGAAGCTGTCCAGACCTCCTACAAAGGAAAGGGCTCAGTTAGACCAAAAATGAACATGCTTCACAAAGGTTCTTCGAGTTCCTTCAGGTCTGTAAGCTTTCAACCCTTTATTAACCTCTCTTACCATTCTGATGATTGGTGGTTGAATTCTGGAGCTAATGTTCATGTTTCGTTTGATCGCTCCTGTTTTTCAAACTATCAGGAATCAAGTGGAGGAGGTGTGACCCTAGGAGATGGCTCAACGGCACAAATTATTGGAAGAGGAAAAGTTGACCTGAAGATGACATCAGGAAAAATCTTAACTCTTCATGATGTTCTTCATGTGTCGTCTGTCAGGAGAAACCTAGTTAGTGGATCCCTTCTTGTTGCCTCAGGATACAAAATTGTAATGGAGGCAAATAAAGTAGTATTTTCTAAGCATGACTCCTTTATAGGAAAATGCTTTGTAAAAGACAGTCTTTTCATTTTAAGCACAATGAATAAAATTTCTGATTGTTCTCTCATTGTCTCTAATATAGAATCTTCAAATGTTTGGCATGGCAGACTAGGTCATGTGAACCTAGGTTCTATTAAAAGAATGATGACTTTAGATCTTATTTCCAAGACTCCAATAGATGACAAACACAAATGTGAGATTTGTGTTCAAGCCAAACACACTAAATTACCTTTCAAATCTGTAGAAAGAAATTCTGACCTTCTAGAACTTATCTATAGTGATATATAGGATTTTGACCAGAGGCGGTAGAAAATACTTTATTACGTTTATAGATGATTATTCAAAGTATTGTTATATTTATCTTCTCAAAACCAAAGATGAAGTTCTAGATAAATTTAAGGTCTACAAATCTGAAGCTGAGAATCAATTAGAAAGAAAGATTAAGATCCTTAGATCTGATCGTGGTGGAGAATATACCTCAAACGAAATGATTAACTTCTGTGAAGAACATGGAATAATTCATGAGGTAACTGCTCCATATTTACCTCAGTCTAACGGAGTTGCTGAACGCAAGAACCGCACTCTGTTAGATATGGTGAATGCCATGCTTCTCAGCTCTGGTGCTCCTGATAACTTGTGGGAAGAAGTCCTTTTAACTGCCTGTTACATTCTTAATAGGATTCCTAGTAAGACAAAAGAAAAGACTCCATATGAGCTTTGGAAAGGTAGAGCTCCTAGGATTAATTACCTTAGTGTTTGGGGATGCCTTGCTAAAGTCGGAATTCTCGAACCTAAAAAGAGAAAGATTGGTCCCAAGACTGTAGACGCTGTTTTCATAGGATATGCCTTAGACAGCTATGCCAATAGATTTCTAGTGACTCACTCAGAAGTAAATGAAATATCTAACAATACCATTATAGAAGCAAGAGATACAGTTTACTTTGAAAACATATTTCCTTTTAAGGATAGAAGTTCAATCTCTTCCTCTATACCCTCTACTAGTTCTCATGTCCAAATACCGAGCTCACAATCTGAACAAGACTTAGAACCTAGACGGAGTAAAATGAATAGGATTGAAAAAAAATTAGGAGAATGATTCTTCACCTTTTTGATAAAGGGTGATCCCTCAACTTATGAAGAAGCAATGTCGTCTCCTGATGCTCCCTTCTAAAAAGAAGCCATTAACAGTGAATACAACTCCATCATGGAGAATAACACTTGGTTTCTAACAGATCTACCTTTAGGCAATAAACCAATAGGTTGTTAGTGAATTTTCAAGAAGAAACTCAGAGCCGATGGTACTATAGAGAAATATAAAGCTAGATTAGTTGCTAAGGGTTTTACCCAAAAGAAAGGGTTAGATTATTTTGATACCTACTCTCCTGTAGCTAGGATCACATCCATTAGAACTCTCTTGGCCTTAGCATCCATTCATGATATTCTAATCCATCAAATGGATGTAAAGACAACATTTTTGAATGGAGATCTAGAGGAAAAACTTTATATGGACCAACCTGAAGGTTTCATTGCTAAAGGTCAAGAAAAGAAAGTTTGTAGACTAGTAAAATCCCTCTATGGCTTGAAACAAGCTCCCAAACAATGGCACAATAAATTTGACAAATTAATTTGTGAATATGGTTTCTTGTCAAATGAGTATGACAAATGTATATACTCTAAAGGTACATGTAAAAGTTGTGTCATTTTATGCTTGTATGTAGATGCCATCCTTATCCTAGGTTCATCACTGGAATTGATAAATATTACAAAGAACTATTTATCTAGTCAGTTTGATATAAAAGACCTAGGAGAAGCCAACTTAATTTTAGGAATGCAAGTGAGTAAAGGCAAAGAGGGTTATACTCTATCTTTAGCATATTCAATTGAAAAAATGCTAAAAATGTTTGAGTTATTTGATAAGAAACCTGTCCTTACTCCTTATGACAGCAGTATTGTACTAAAAAAGAATGAAGGATCACCTTTGGAACAACATAAATATTCACAGATGATAGGCTCCCTTATGTATATAACAAACAGGACAAGACCTGATATTACATTTGCTATTGGGAGACTAAGTAGATATACCAGTAACCAAAATCAGTCACATTGGACTGCCTTGGATAGGGTATTTAGATATCTCAAGGGCACCATAGATTACAAACTTCATTTTACTAGGCACACTGATATCATAGAAGGTTATTCAAATGCAAACTGGGTAACTGACTCACATGATATAAAATCTACTACTGGATATGTATTTACTCTAGGAGGAGCTGCAATCTCCTGGGGCTCTTGTAAGCAAACTATCATAGGTAGGAGTACAATGGACTCCGAAATGATAGCTTTAGATACAACTTGCACAGAAGCTGAATGGCTTAAAAATCTTATTATGCATATACCTGTTTCTCTTAGTCCTGTTCCTGCAATTTCTATAAACTGTGATAATAAATCTGTTATTGAACTACTAAAGCATGATTCTGTGAATGCTAAGATGAACAGGCACCTGCAGCTGCACTTCAAGTCAATAAAAAGCCTACTAGGCAAATATGTGGTTCTTGACTATATAAAGTCAGAAAAGAACCTTGCAGATCACTTGACGAAGGGTTTGTCTAGGACTTTGATCCTAGAATCATCGAGGGGGATGGGGTTAAGCCCATAAGTTAGTCACCAGCAGTGGCAACCCAACCGAGTTTGACTGGAGATCCCAAGAAGCCAGATCATTAGGTAGAAACAAGCTGAACTTATGTGACTTTATGGAACACTGACTCAAGATTAAAGTCTCACTAAAATAAAGCCCAAGCGGCTGTACATGTGTACGATGACTCCCCATCCCTATGGTGACAGTGTTCCTGTGTGATATGGTTAGGATGAGGTTAAACTCTTAATAGGTCCAAGCTGTAATGCTGGGTTGATTCATATCACCAACCATTAAGGACTTACCTATATGAGAGGTCGTGAAGGCCGCGACTATGGGACAGGGCGATCCCAGACAACTCTCATGAATGTGGAAAAGTGTGCATGGCCATTTAAAAGCGCCACCCGATAGACCAAGGACCTCTAGCGTACTATGTGTGCTATTTTTCTAAATCTGGTTCAAGAAGTCTGATTCAAGGCATAGTCCATCAAGCACTTCTTCAGATTAAGGCAATAGTCACTACGTAAGATTCAAGGCTGTAGTCCATCTCATCTATGCATAGTATTTTACTGCCCAGATGCTCTCTCTCTCTCTCTCTCTCTCTCTCTCTCTCTCTCTCTCTCTCTCTCTCTCTCTATTTAATTCACTCTTATCTCTGTTTCGGAACTTGGTTTTTTCGGGGGGGGGGGGATTGTTAGAACCATTGCTCAAAAAAACCAACTTCACTTTTAGTCCCACATCGGTTGGGGTGTTTGCTCTATGTGTGTATATATTAGTTTGTCTCATTTACTTGCTTGAATGCTTGTGGGGGTTGGACCCTTGGGCCACGAGCGCGCCGCCGCCGCCGCCCGGCCCGGCTAGGCTCCGTTCGGTTCGGTTCGGCGTGCGTAACGGGTGCGAGTACGCGCCCACATCTGCGGGCGCCGAATGTCGATTCGATTTCCTCTTCGGGTTCGGGCTGAGACCCTAAAATTTTTTTTGCTCCTCTTCCATTTTTTCGTTGAATATTCTGAAGTTGGAGAATAAATTTGTCCGTTACTATTTAATTTTGAACCGTTAATACATTACGTGTCCAGATTCATTCTCCATGTGTTTGTGTAACGGCTGAATTAATAGCAAATTAATTCAGACCGTTACATATTTGATGGATTCTTATATATGAAGGGTTTTTTCTTTGAAAACGGAATCAGAAATATTTTTCTCCAAAAACTTGCTGCTAACATATTATTCTGTCCATTCTTCGTCGTTTCACTCGTCTCCAAGCTCTGGGCAGAGCTAAGTTATGGTCATTCTCTCTGAGTCATGTGCGGCGACGAGATACCGGTAGTGCGGGGGTTTTACCACTAAGAGCTTCGGGAAACGTCTGCACACAGATCCCGAATCAACTCTTAGGGCAGTGCTTCGTGCACGACTTCCCCAGAGGCCGGTAACATTAATCTAATTTTTTTTTTTGATTCACAAAGTTTTCAATAAGAAAACGACAATTTTTCTAACAGGATCCACCCGTTAAATTCTGAACCCCCTTCAATCGGAGACAGCCACGTCAGTGCAGAGGCCATGGGCCCCCTGGGGCCATTAAGGCAACATTGTTTAACTTATTAACGAGTGAAGTCGAAGTGAATTTTTTTATTGTCAGACTTATAGATGACAAAGGTAGTTCGGTTGTCAAATCAAAAAATTGTTTGAAAGTTAAAAACTCAATTTCCTTTATGTAGAAACACAAAAAAAAAAAAACCAAAAATATGATTTATTCCATAGAAACTACAATTAGAAAACACTAAAATAACATAATTTGCATGTAACTATTAAAATAATATAAATATGAAAAATATTAACCGAGTTAAAACACTTCTGTAAGTTAGAAAATAATAATAAATCTTATTCCACTTAATTTTGAGTTTATATTCCTTTGGATGAAATTTAGATGAGTTTTTAGTTTTTAGTTTTTAGTTTTTAGTTTTTATTTATGCTAATATGGCAAAAATTTTAAAAAGTTAATTTCATCAATCAAACAACGAATCAAATTCCACTAGATTTTTTTTTAATTTTCATGTTAATTTTCCGTTCTCAAACATATTATTATATTATCAAAATCTAGTACAAACTTTTATCTATAATAATGGAAAAAAATTAAACTTCATTGTAAATATTTTTTTCAAATATATTCTTATATATGTTTACTAATTAAATTATTTATTAAAGTTAATAGCGATATCTACGTAATTACAAAAGTTATCTTTTGGTCTTCTTAAATAGTCTTGTATGCATGTATAAAATAATATATATAATAATACTAATTTAATAATAAATTTAGAATAATTAAGATAAATATCTTTTAGTATTTTTAATAATAATATAATAATCTATAACACTATTATTTGCCCTTTTCAAGTTGTGTAAAATATATATATATATATATATATATATATATATATATATATATTAGTTATGTTAAAATTTGTACAAGCAGATTAAAATGGGCCTCCATCACCACCCTCGGATCGGAACGAATATAATCCGTTTATTAAACCAGTTAGCTGGTTGACGTTTGACCGGTCAGTCCTTAATATACAAACACGAATGTCATGGATTGACTGTTTCTGTAGAAAATGTAGAAGATAGTGTATGGTGTGGGAATGTTTCGACGCCTTGGTCCTTAATTTGTTGACTTTTCTGTATCAAGTCGTTGTCCAATTTTAATGCTATATTTTTCTGAGAAGTCTTAGTCATTCCAAATTACCAAATTGTCCTTTGCAAGTTTTTGCTCAAATTATGTGTGTAATTAAATAACAATATTTGCCCATGTACGTTCAAATAGTGGCACCAAAGTTGTTAATGTTCAACTTTATTTGTTGATAAATGCAAACTAGGTTACCACATGGTTAAACAACACTCTCTCTCTCTCTCTCTCTCTCTCTCTCTCTCTATATATATATATATATATATATATATATATATATATATATATATATATATATATATATTTTGTAACCAAATCTCATATTCCATATGGAAGCATTTTAAGGGTGACAATTTTCTCTTATAACGAAATATTATCTCTTCCAACATGTCTTTTTATTTATTAAAATCTAGAATATTCACGAAAATCAAGAAGAAAAGGAAAGAATGAACAAGAAATGAAAAACGTAACTAGTGTCTTTATCCTCGTCAATGTGACTTATTATCGTGGACGAAGTATAATTTATATATACTACAACAATATTTTAATTAGATTCTGGTTTAATTGGACTCTAGCCATCTCGTATTTGTCTTGATCATATTTGATTGCCACATCCATCCTTATCATTCTTTTTCACCTATTTACCTCTTATATTTTTTCACTACTTGATGGTATTCCAATGCTATCACGTATCGTCACAATAAAAAAAAAAAATCCAAGATATTTACTAAACATGTTGGGTTGGATGGAGTTGATATGATATTTCACTCATCATATTTGAATTAGTCCAAATGTGACAAATATAAACAGTTTGGTTTAGCTTGAGTGATAACGGGTCAACACAAAATTAACTCGACCCAATTGTCACCCTAGTGTGTATGTTCAAAGGAAAACAAGACTACGATGCAACACTAATATTAGTGATTGCAATTAATATTGGTTAAAACATCTAAGAAACTAATTCCACAAGTATTGTTAATTACTGTCATTAGAATCTCACATCTAGGGATCATTACTACCTACACTGTCAACGATGTAGCTGATAATTGTTTAAATAGAATATTACATGCATGTAGGGAATCCTTAGTCCTTCATATATCAATATCATTTATTCATGCATACAGAGGATCCTTAGTTCTTACATATTAATCTCATCAAGGCAAAATCATGAATTCGATAGCCTTAGGCTGAACTAATGGAAAAAAAACTTAGTTGGGCTGACATAATATTTAGTTCTGGCTAAGATGAGATTTGGAATGGAATATGAATTGGTGTCATGAAAAAAAAAATTAAATTTCTTATTGAACTCAAGTCCACCTCAATCTATATATGCCTAGATCTGCTCTCAAATCTCATTTTCTTTAAAATTGTACTCACCAATCATGAATTATTTTTTTCAAAAATGTGTACATGTAAAGAACAAAGCTATTATCCTATGGTAAGTTTTGAAGGGAGAATTTTTTATGAACAAATGACTTAATCACCATACAACAGTTAAGTTGAACTATTTTTCTTTTCTAAGTTAGCTTAAGCCTCTATTATAAATCAGTTGAATTAATTAAAAAAAAAGTAATTTTGACTTATCTTTCACTTTTTTTTACTATATTTAAGGATGCATTCCATATTGTTTCTATAATTCTATAATGTATATGTTCTTCCATTTTTGACCAAATTCGTCCAAAAGTAACGATCAATCTATTTGACAAAAAAAATTGGACAAAAATATCATCGTCTTTTCCATTTCCTCTCTCCCTCCCCCCCTCCTCCTCCTCCTCCTCCTCACTACCGCGGCCACCGCCGTCAACCCCCCACCCACCCCCCACAGACTGTGAAGAAGAACCAAGTTGCATTATACATATCACACAAGATATGAGTTGTAATAACGTTTCAACTAGCTAATACATTTTTTATTGGAAAAAAAAACAGATAAAAGTTACTTCCGCTTCCAAACCATTCATTCCTCAATTTGACAACCCCCTAACCTTCACTTCGTTCCTCTCATGAAACCATTGCTCCTCCTCCTCCTCGTCCTCCTCCTCTCCTCTCTCAATCCCTCCTCCGCATCAAACTCCATCTCCAGCAACCAGACACTCTCCGGCACGCAGAAGTTGATATCCGATGGCGGCAACTTCGCCCTCGGCTTCTTCAAACCAGGTAAGCCCAACTACTACTACATAGGCATCTGGTACAACAAGATCTCCACACAGACTCCCGTCTGGGTCGCCAGTAGGGACACCCCGATCACCGACCCAAACACAACCCAGCTCAAAATCTCCGCCGGCGGCAACCTCGTCCTCTCCAACCGCTCCAACCCCAACATCTGGTCCACCAATATCCTAGCCAACACAACCTCGAAGACAACAGTTGCCGTCCTCCTCGACATTGGCAACCTCGTCATCGTAGATGCATCGAACCCGAACATCACTCTCTGGCAGAGCTTCGACCACCTGACGCACACCTGGCTCCCGGGCGGCAAGCAGGGACTGAACAAGGTCACTGGAGTGAGCCAGCACCTGACTTCTTGGAAGAGCACGGAGGACCCTTCCTCCGGCTTGTACCATAGCGAGCTCGACCCTACTCTCCAGTACTACTATATATGGAACAACTCCAAGCAGTACTGGACCACCGGGATCTGGAACGGCCAATTCTTCAGCAATATCCCCGAGTTGGCTCCGTGGCAGCACGACAAATTTGATTTCTGGTACGTTAACGATACCACCGAGAGTTACTTCACGTATTTCGTCAATAGCCACGACTCGAACACCACAAGGTTCATAATGGACGTCTCCGGCCAGTGCCAGCTGCAGACGTGGCAGCCCGACAGCCAGGAGTGGGTCCACTTCTGGTTTCAGCCGAGGCAGCCGTGCGACGTCTACTCCCTCTGCGGGCCTTACGGTAGCTGCCACCAGAACGTGCAGCCCTACTGCAAGTGCCTCAGAGGGTTCAGCGAGAAGTCGCCCACGAACTGGGACTTGGGCGATCGGTCCGAGGGCTGCGTGAGGAACACTCCGTTGCAGTGCAGCAGAAACAGCTCCGTCGAAGGATCGGTGGGGAAGGATAAGTTTTATGCCATGTCTAACACGAGGTTGCCTGATCATAATCAGACTTTAGTACAGGTCGGGAGTGCTTCGGATTGCGAGCAAGCTTGCTTGAACAATTGTTCTTGTACTGCTTATTCCTACGGGAGTAGCAGTGGCTGTTCAGTTTGGCACGAGGATCTGCTTAATCTTCAAGAACAGGTTAGCTCGAGCGGAGGAACACTCTTCCTCCGTCTCGCTGCCTCAGAGATCATAGACAGTCCTAAAATCAACAAGGGGACTGTTATCAGGGCTGTCACTGCATGTGGAGTCGCCGGTTGTTTGATACTCTTGGTTGTTGTTGTTTGGGTGCTGATATGGAGGAGGAGGAGAAGAGGAATGGCCAAGGCAGTGGCCGGAGGTCTGTTGGCTTTCAGATATAGCGATTTACAGCGTGCTACGAATAATTTCTCGGAGAAATTGGGGGGAGGAGCTTTCGGATCCGTGTTCAAAGGCATTCTGCCAAACTCCACCGCCGTTGCTGTGAAGAAGCTCGAAGGGCTTCGGCAGGGAGAGAAGCAGTTCCGGACCGAGGTGAGCACGATCGGGACGGTTCAGCATGTTAACTTAGTCCGCCTTCACGGGTTCTGCGCCCAAGGGAAGGAGAAGCTACTCGTGTACGAGTACATGCCCAATGGTTCTCTGGACGCCCACTTGTTTCAAGACAGTGGTGCAGCTACGGTTCCTGACTGGAAGACGAGGTATCAAATTGCTCTCGGAACCGCTCGAGGTCTGACCTACCTCCACGAGAAATGCAGAGATTGCATCATCCATTGCGACATCAAGCCAGAGAACATACTTCTGGACGCTCACTTGGTACCGATGGTGGCCGATTTTGGCCTGGCTAAGCTTGTGGGTCGTGACTTCAGTCGTGTTCTTACCACGATGAGAGGGACCATAGGGTATATCGCGCCGGAATGGATCTCGGGAGTGGCCATCACGGCCAAGGCCGATGTCTACAGCTACGGGATGATGCTCTTCGAGATTATTTCGGGGAAGAGAAATTTGGAGCAGGGCGAGGAAAGCAAAGTTGGCTTCTTACCTATTCTGGCAGCTACCAAACTTATGGAAGGGGATGCCATGATGAGCTTGTTGGATCAGAGATTGGAGGGCGATGCTAACGCGGAAGAGGTCACCAGAGCATGTAAGGTTGCTTGCTGGTGCATTCAGGACAACGCGGATTCTAGGCCGTCGATGGGGAAGGTTGTTCAGATGCTAGAAGGGGTTATCGAGGTCAACATCCCTCCTATTCCGAGATCGCTTCAATTGCTTGTAGACAATCTCACTTCAAATTCGTCCCTGACACACGTCTCCCGAGCTATTCAACGACTTCCAAGGATTGAATATGTATCATGAGATGCCATTTTGGTGAAGCGCAGGACGGAAAGTAATTATTTGTATCCTGTATATAAGTTATATTTACATATTAATATGTAAGGACTAAGTTTCCTCCACATGCATGAAGAAATAATTTACATATTAATTACTTGTAAACATGTATTTAAGTTTTATTTTTATTTTTCATTAGTTTAGTCCAAGGCTATTCGTCATGGTTCCACTTTGATGAGATTAATATGTAAGGACTAAGTATCCTCTATATGATATTGCATTTTTCCTTTCGTGTGTTGTACCATTTGCAAGCTTGTAAATTTAGCGGAAGCTCAATTGTCAGTCGATTGCTTGATGTACTTGAATAAAGACTCCACTTTCCATTGTCGAAGAGATTATTGATTTAATTTGGAATGGTTTTTAGTAAGTGTGTTCTCTAATGACCAAAAGGTTGTAGTTTTTCACTACTTCAGTTAATGAATAGTGATTAAACACTTGTGATCTCATTAGTAGTGCACCTCTGTTCCTCTTAATTTCCCAGGTCAGAATGAAAATTTTCGAGAATGACACGGTAATCGTCAGTGGATCTAGTCTGTTGTACTCGCTGCAATGTATTGCTCTATTCCTCCGTAAGGTGGAGGGAGCATACCGTGTACTAGTTTGGTAGTCCGGTGTATTTGATAGATCGTAACTGGAGTTATGTTTGGATTTGTATTTTCAAGTATGAAATCCAAATTACTTTTTTATTTTCTAGTAGGAAATAAAAATGTTTGATTTAGATAACAAAATAAAAAAATAAAAACTAAGAGAATATATTATAATAATAATTATTATAATTATAATAATTAGTTTAACTAATAAAGATGAATAGTTGTTACATTTAATAAAGATGAACAGTTTCACTACTCAGTTAATGATTAGTGATTAAACACTAGTGATCTCATTAGTAGTGCACCTCTGTTCCTCTTAATTTCCCAGGTCAGAATGAAAATTTTCGAGAATGACACGGTAATCGTCAGTGGATCTAGTCTGTTGTACTCGCTGCAATGTATTGCTCTATTCCTCCGTAAGGTGGAGGGAGCATACCGTGTACTAGTTTAGTAGTCCGGTGTATTTGATAGATCGTAACTGGAGTTATGTTTGGATTTGTATTTTCAAGTATGAAATCCAAATTACTTTTTTATTTTCTAGTAGGAAATAAAAATGTTTGATTTAGATAACAAAATAAAAAAATAAAAACTAAGAGAATATATTATAATAATTATTATTATAATTATAATAATTAGTTTAACTAATAAAGATGAATAGTTGTTACATTTAATTTATATTAATTAAAAATTTTGGTCAACTGATTATTTATCATAATTATATGGTAAAATAAATAAATAATATCAAATAATAATAAATTTATTTATTTATTTATTAATTACTAATAATTATATAATCCAAACTTGTTACAGGCAAATCTAGAAAGTACCGACACATGAAAACTTTTTGGTCTTGTCGTGTCGGATATAAAAAAAAAATCAACAAATACATATATATATATATATGACAGAAACACCAAAATACATGTCAAGTCTATCGTGTTCTTATTTACCATGTCACATCGTATTCGTGATCATACAACATAAATCCAAATCTAAGTGCGAAAATTAATATAAAAAACTTTATTATAGTAACATCTAATACTAATTAAGAAAATAAATTATATTTAAAATGTTAACTAAATATTAATTAATGTTGACTAATTAAAACTAGGACAAATTCTATTTTTAGTATTATAGCAAATCTCGACAAATTTACGACATATCCATCAACCAATTTAGGACAATTCCAGACCATTTTAGGGAAAATCAAACATTTGATTTTGAACCCATGTATGGCTGCAGAGGCTCTGCCTTGCTGGAGATGGATGATAGTGAAGGCTATCAAAGGGAGCTCGGGGAATACAGAGGCTGTAGAGCTCAGGGGCGCATGGTGGCACGCGGAACTCGCTCATCATCTGTCCCAATTATATCATTGTCCTTTGCTATTTAGCAAGAAACTTTGTGCGTCATCCATTTTCCATCTATGTTTTACTTATTTTTGTAGTGGAACATGCCCTTGAGGCTATATAAAGGAGGAGGTCTCGTTTGTTTCTCATCATCCATAAAGTCGTAAACTCTGTAGTATAGTAAAGTTTTTAATATTTTAATCACTTTTGCTTCAAATTTTCGTCTTAGTGATCTAGTTAAATATTTGGTAAATGGCAATGGCATCTACAATATATATATATATATATATATATATATATATATATATATATATATATATATTTTGTGACCATGGATACATGTGAGTAGTATATTATCTATTTAGCACACAAAAATTTCAAAAAGATAATGGAATTTTATGCAAATATAAATAAGTTAATAAGTATGTAAAAAAATTTAAAATCGTCACTAAAATTTTTGTTTCGTCATTAACATTCGTCACTAAAAGTCCTATTTTATTTCTGAAAGCCCAATTTTGTCACTAAGATACGTCACCAAAAATTTCGTTCCAAGTCATCCAAGTCACGAAAAATTCAAAAAAAAATGCGTTAATGTCTTTAATGCAATTGGCAGCACGAGTGCATTGCATTCATGTCGTCAACGAAAAATGATGAATAAAAAAGTTCGTCAGTAAAAGACCAATTTTGTCACTAATATTCGCCACTAAAAGTTTCATTTCGTCAAAAGTTTTACTTTGTCACCTAAATGTGTCACTAAATAGTTTCGTACTAAGTTGTCCAATTCACGAAAAAAAGATATTGCATTCATGTCGCCAATGCTATTGACGACATGAGTGCATTTCGCCAA
This sequence comes from Iris macrosiphon, assembly GCA_036927795.1. NCBI lineage: Eukaryota > Viridiplantae > Streptophyta > Magnoliopsida > Asparagales > Iridaceae > Iris > Iris macrosiphon. The sequence continues at coordinate 162,682,593 of JAYESA010000003.1, forward strand.
CAGCATTGACGACAATTTATCTTATTTATAACTTTATATACTTATTATCTTATATATAATTTAATTAAATTTTGTTATCTTTTGGATAGTTTCTGTATTTTGCATGTGTATATGCATATGTAACATGGCACAACTATAGGAACGTCTCCTATATGCTATAGCTGGCCAGGGAAGTTGGAGCCTATTATTGTGGAAAAAAATTAAGAATGAATTGAAAATAGCCTAAGACAGCTTTTCTTGCTTGCACTAATAGGCCTAGTTTGGTTCCCTAGAAGGGGAGAAAATCAATTATTTTTTCTCTTTTTTTCTTATGAAAATTGTATTCTTTAGCAAAAAAATTTATATATGGAAAGGTCAAGAAATTTAGAAAGAAAAAGTGAATCTTGTGTGGATTGCGAGAATTATTTTTCTTTCTTGCTATTTTTCTTTTACATCAAAAAACAAAGGCTAATTTGTAACTTGATATCATCAACTATTCATGTTTTTTCAATTTGATACCCTAATCTTACTAGTGGCAATTGAGTAGGGTAAAGTGCAAAAAACTCCTTCTATAATTTGCCTCGTTAGCAAATTAATACCCCTTAATTTTTTTGCTCGAAATAGTCCCTCATGTTCATTTTCGTAAAAAAATACCGTTAAAAAAAACGAAAACCCTAAACTACCCTTCTCCTCCCCCCCTTAACCCTCCTCCTCCCCCTCCTCCCTCCTCCTCCCCTCTCCCCAACCACCACCTTCACCATCACCACCACCACCAACCCCACCCTCAGCCCCCCCCTCCTCCACCGCCCTCCCCGTAGCTCCCTCGCAGCCGCCCCCCGCAGCGCCACCGAGGCAGCCCCCACGCACGCGCAGCTCCCCCGCGGCCGCCCCCGCGTTGGCCCCCCGGGGCCGCCCACCCTCGGCCCGAGCCCCCACCCTCCACCCCGCGCCTCACCCCCTCCCCTCCCCTCCCCTCCCCGAGCCGCCACCCCCACTACCGTCGCCTCCCCCACCGCAAAACAAGGAGGGGGGAAAGAGGGTTAGGGTTATGATTAGGATTAGGATTGGATTTTGATTAGGATTAGGGTTTGGGAGGGGTATATTAGTCATTTTACATCAAATTTGTCATCTGTTAACGGCAGAAAATTAAATTGGGTGCAAAATGCACCAAATATAAAATACGAGAATTTTTTAAATCCAGGGATCTTTAATTGCAAAAATGCAAATTACGGAAGAGGTTGTGAAGAAGTGATAGGTGATAATATTCTAGTATTTTATTCATCATGATATTACATATACATACATCTACATATCAACTTGGAGCCTAAGTCACATGGCCAATCCCCATAAATACAATTTAATCCTAATACCCCAATCACCATATATAGCCAGCCAATCATCATATATAGCTAATCACCATAAATACAATTTAATGATACAGTTTAATCCCAATACCCCCCTCAAGTTGGAGCATGCAAGTCACAAACGTCCAACTTGTACAAAAGAAACTCAAATTGCCGTTTGCCCAAAGCTTTGGTGAAAACTTTCGCCAGTTGCCCATCCGTTGGCACATAAAATGGGCAAATAACTCCAGCAAGAATATCATCCCTAAAAAAAAATAACAATCCACCTCAATGTGTTTTGTACGCTCATGAAAAATTGGGTTTTGCGCAAGATGTAAAGTAGATTGACTATCACAAAATAAATCCATAGAACACAAATGTTGCACCCCCAAACTATCAAGCAACCCCTTGAGCCACTTAAGCTCACACGTGATCGTCGCCATCGCACGGTACTTCGCTTCGGCCGAAGAATGGGACACCGTCACATGTTTCTTCGTCTTCCAAGAGATGGGGGAATCACTAAGAAAAATTAACCAACCAGAAAAAGAACGTCGTGTAATGGGATAACTCACCCAATCAGAATTATACCACCCCCGAAGTCGCAAATCACAGTCAGAGCGAAGAAGAATGCCTTGACCGGGATAACCCTTCAGATATCTAAGAACCCTCAAAGTCGTATCCCAATAATCACGATGGGGCTCATGCATAAACTGCGATAAGATGTGAACATCATAAGCTAAATTTGAATAAGTAAACGAAAGATAAATCAGCAGTCTCACAAGTCGTCGATATGCTTCCCCATTAGACAAAACTGGACTTGTAGAGCGTGCCAGTTGATGATGATGTTTCATTGGAAAGCTTATGGATTTTGTCCCTAACAATCATGTCTCTGAGATAATGGCAAGTGTATATTTTTGTTGACACGGAAAAATACCTTTCGCACTTCGAGCTACCTCAACACCAAGAATAAACTTCAATGCCCCAAGGTCTTTCATGTAAAAGCATATACTCAAATAATTCTTAAAGGCAGTAAGAGCAGCAGAATTATCGTCAGGGAGAATCAAATCATCGACATACATAAGAACATTTATCTGAACATCGCCCTTATAAAGAGTAAAAAGCGAATAATCAGTGTACGATTGGCAAAATCCGTACTCCCGCAAAGAAGATGCCAACTTCACAAACCAACAACGAGGCGCATGTTTAAGCCCATAATAAGATTTTTGAAGTCGACATACCTGACCAGGGTATTTGATTTGGAAACCAGGTAGTGGTTTCATATACACTTCTTCGGTAAGGTCTCCATGTAGGAAGGCATTATGAACATCCATATGTTGTAGTTTCCAATTCTTTGTTGCGTTTATAGCTAAAAAGGTACAAACAGTAACCATTTTTGCAACCGGGACAAAAATATCAGTGTAATAAATCCCTTCAACCTGATGATTTCCAAAAACCACCAAATGGGCTTTAAGCCGTTCAACACTCCCATCAGAGTTATACTTTATCTTGTACACCCACCGGCTCCCCAGAGCATATTTTCCAGCCGGAAGCATCTTCATGGTCCAAGTACCACTATCCTCCAACACCCGTATCTCCTTCGGCATAGCTTCTCGCCACCCTATATCTTTAACCGCCTCTTTAAATAAGGTCGGTTCTGTACCCGTAGTTACAGCTACAAGAAAATTTATGTGTCCTAGAGAAAATCGATCACAATTCAAAAAATGTGCTATACTGAGGAGTGATTTGACGTGGTGGAACGTTGGGAGGGACAACTATGAGACAACTTTCGTATTGTATTTGTAACAAAGTCACGGAGCTTCACAGACGAAATCTTGGTGCGCATGCCACTCCCCAGTGCACCCTCACCATTCGACACCACCACCGCCGCCTTATCCTCTGTTGTCATAGCCGCCATGGCGGCATCCGTTGTCGCATCTTCCACGGTGGCCTCGGCCTCAGCCGCGCTGTCCTCCATGGCGGCCTTAGCCTCCACGACGGCCATCCTATCCAAATGAGGTAGATCAAACCCCAAAGTATCATCGCCCAAGAGAAAGGGCGCCAGGTCAGGAGGAGGCATATCACCATGATCATCTTCAACATAATAGGAAAACTCATTCTCATAAAATTTAACATCTCAAGAGACAAAAAAATCACCAGTAGCTAAATCATACAATTTCCAACCCTTCTTGCCATGGGATTATTCCACAAAAATACACTTTCGACTGCGAGGAGCAAACTTATCCATCTTAAATTTTTGGTTGTGGGCAAAACAAAGACAATCAAAATTACGTAATTCACCATAAGAAGGAGGAGCACCAAATAATATTCCATAGAGAATTTTAAAACCAAGAAGGCTCGAAGGAGTTCGATTGATCAAATAACCAGCCGCCAAAATACACTCACCCCAAAAAGAAATTGGCAAATTTTTCTGAAAACGTAAAGCACGTGCCACATTCAAAATAGGTCTATGTTTTCGTTCGGCCCTTCCATTCTGCTGAGGTGTACCTACAAAAGATGTTTGAAACAAAATACCATTCTGTGCAAAGTAGTCGCGCATGCAATTAAACTCAGTACCATTATTACTTCGCACAAAGTGAACTTTGAAATTAAATTGTCGCTCAATCAAAGAAAAAATGACGAGAATATCTTGTATACTTCAGTCTTATCAATCAACAAAAACACCCAAACAACACGGGAAAAATCATCCACAATCGTCAAAAAATATCGAGCTCCACACGAAGAAGGCGTAGGATACGACCCCTAAAGATCACAATGTATCAAATCAAAAATTATAACATCCCGAGAGTCACTGACAGAAAAGATACCTCGAGTTTTCTTTTCCTGATGGCAAACTTCACTTGTCTTATTCACTAAACTACTAGAGCTACTGACAACATGAAGTGATTTTACTACTTTATCAGAAGGATACCCAAGTCGCTGATGTTAAATGTCCAGAGAAGTTGTCCCAGTCACTGCCAAAGCCTGAGTCTTCGATACAATACGAAAGTAGTAGAGTCCGTCCCATCGTTCACCGATGCCAATTAGGGTCCTCAAGCTGGGGTCCTATATCACGCACAAATTTTTAGTAAATTATACAAAATAATTTATATCATCAATAAGATGGGCCGCAGAAATTAAATTATAATATAATTGAGGTACGAATAGAATATTCGTGAGAACCACGCCTGGTGCAAAAGCGACACGCCCGCAGCATGAGGCAACCGCAGTCCGTATCATACCCCGATCTCCGGCAGGCAAATCGACCGTCCCCGCTAGGCGAGAATCACCGCGCCAGCGCTCCCGCAGGACGATCACTTCGACCTATCTGGGCATGATGCAGCACGAGAGTGAGCCGCGTCCGTGCAAGGCTGTGGTTCATTGGCTGGCGATAAGAGGTCTAAGCCACAGAGTCGCACAGATTGTCCGAGTGCAGCGGAATTATAAACGTATAAGCGAGTTGGTAACGATTTCACTCAGTCGACAATAGTGGAAGCATTAAAGAACACAAGTAGAAGTAAAACAAGCTCTTTATTGATTTACACAAGTGTTACAGGCAGCGTATAGCCGAGATTACAAGTCGCTCAAGCGTCTCTTTCTGAAATAGTAAAAGCGTTTCAAGTGGCTACATTTGAGGAATGATACATAGGCGATATTCAGGTAATGTTCAGGCGATGTTCCAACATTATGTCTTGTATATGTGCTTCAGTTCCGGACGTAACATTCCAAGGCTCCAGAGTGAACTCCACGCCTTAGCACGCACGAAGGAGGCATCCGCACCGAACGAGGTTCTCCCATACCCTGCAAACAGTCTGGTGGATTATCAGTATACGAATACACTGGTGGGGAGGCTACTCGCCCGCTCGACAAATCCAAACACGTAATATAGGTTCTGTGCACCAACTACTTGGTTGTCTTTCTAGTATTGCCTTAGGATCAGTTCCATGGCAAAGATTAAATAGCCTAACCCGTGTGCCAGTGCGCCGTGCGATATAAGAGAGAACACGGCGAGACTTACCAACTTACCATTTGTCCTTCCCTGTCCAAGGAAAACCAAGTTAATCAAGCACGAGCATATATACAATAAAGTTCAGGGGCATAGCATATGCAAACACAATGGTTCAGTGCGAGATTCCATATCGGGTGCACAATTATGCTAGTTATCCATAAGTGTTTGCTTCAGACGTTAAAATGCTCTATTTTCCACAAGTGTCTCATATTTACATCGTTTAGCTAATTCAGATTATTGATGCGAATCAATAACTCGCACGCGGATAACCACTAAGCGAGGATGACTTATCTATATGACAAAGGTTGCTGGCATAGCCATAAAGAACGGTTTCATGGTCTCGAGACTAAAAGTGATATGCAACACAAGTGGCGAGTCTCGTTACAGAATACTCCGTTACATAACATACGACCATTCATACGCTTCTGTCCGAATCGGACCAGTCCCAGTGCCCTGGTAACCGACCGTAGAAACACATAAACCTTGTGCACAAGTTGTCCGCGACATGCAGGCCAGGGTCTTCCAAATCCATAACTTGATATGATAATATCCATGATTCTTGTTCTGAACCGAGTATTTTCTCCACGAGCTGGGATTCCTTCTTTACTTAACGGATTCTCGTTCAGAGGTAAACTTGGTATGATTATCATTCAGATGTAAGCTTGACATAATTTCCATTTTGTATAAACTTGCCTTAATGCATTCCCCTGGTGCGGGGATTGCCTTAGCGACCAAACGGTCCCGGATACTTGTAGGTTCATATTGCACAGACGGACTATTCGATAGTCTTCTGGCTGACTCGATGCATGCATAATACATGACAGTGTTCTTGATTATGGCATGGTATTTCGTGTAGCAAACATTGAATGAGACAATGTGTACAAACTACACTAAGCATGTAAACATGCATTCATATTTAGAACCTAAGCATTCTCGTTCGCTCGGGCCCGAAGGTAAGCTAAGTAGTAAAACCGTAAGAGGAATTTCCGAGTGACATAATCTAGGGCTGTGCAGTATGGCAGTAAAGAAGTGCACAACGAAGTATGTAATGTTCATATCGTTCTATCGAGGCATAGCAGGGTCTAGTTGCTCAAGGCAAAAGTAGCATGCGAGGGTCTGAATATAAGCAATATTTTATTTCCATGTTCTAAAACAAGCAATACAAGTTGGGATTATTCCCTTAGCTAGGTGCATTAGATTCTTATTAGCATACAGGGGGTGATTCACCTAGCGACTAGCATGTATCATTCCATATTTTAAGTGTGCTGACTAAGCAAAGACAAGTTCACCGTAGCCACCCACCTTAGCGATGATTCGTCTCGGTTGAGCGATACTCCAAGCGAGCCTTTGAAAGCCTAAGCTTAACTCCTGTAGGATAAAGTCTGGATATCCTTTGCCTCAAACGAGTATTCTCGCCTGAGCAAAGCGGGTCAGGACATTGCACTTTTACCGTTTGAATCGGCAATCCGCTTGAGCGGAATGGGGTATTACATCATACACCACTCAGAAAAGTCTAGTCCTCGAGACTTACTGAGGGCAAGCCGTACTATCGCATTATGGAATCTATCCAAGTGTAGCAATCGGTACTACTAGATCCAATTGGACATAATCCCCTACTCGTTCCTTACGTCGTGTCGCGTGTATGTCGAGTCAGTCTCATTTGCGCCTTAGCGCTGGACATGTTGCTTAACGCGGAGTACGTTTCAATCGATCGTGAATAGCGATCTAGGGCTGAGGCAAACTCATACAAGTGGTTATACTTGTTCGTGTAGATATTCACTTGCACTAGCGTCGAGATCAGTATATCGCGAGTCTGGATCGTGCACGGATTCGAAGCGTCCTTCAAACATATGCATGTCAACCAACTTGGCGATAGCGAAGTCTTAGCGCTCGAGTTTCACATATCATTTAGTCTTGGATCGTGCACACGTTCAAGGCGTCCCTCAAACATATGCATTCAACCAAACTTAGAGATAGTGAAATCGGACAAGCTACTTGCGAAAAATCTCAAGGGTTTCTCGTCTTACTGAATCACGAGGATACTTCCGATAGGTTCAATCAAATTTCCAAGTCATTTCCATCCCAGTCAAGTATTTGCACCACCAATAAGCACGATCTATTCAGTCTACCGACTAGCGTTCCTCCATTCGGGTCAAACTTAGCACACATTTTGTTCCCAAGTCTAACCCTAAGTCTTGTTGCCCAAATTATATAGCTTGTTCAAGCAATATGGTAAAGTCGGTAACACAGGTTCATTCACTCAGTATAGGGTCATCTGCCTAATTGCTAGGTCAGCTCACAAAATTATAGGTACAGGTTCAAGCACTCGAGTCATCGTGCAATCTCGTCGCACGATGCTCGCCCTAATTTCTAGGGTTAAACCATTATTCATTTGCACGGGGTATTCTACCTAAGCTCGTTTCACTCAAATTTTTGAACATCGAGCACATATTTTTCCTACTCTCAATAACATGTTCGCTTGCACGGGGGACGAGTCCGTTCAGTAAAATCCATGACATTTGTGATTGTAGGACAAGTCTAGTGATTTGTATAGTCTATCCCTCCAAACATGTTTTGATAGAATCCCTATCCATTTTAAGTCCACCAATCCAAGATTCGATTCTAAGCCCTTTTTGTTTATAATATTAAGTCGTCCAACCTGATTCACATATTCTTTCACGAAACCATCAAGCAAGATTTATTTTAGGTTCTAGGCTAACTTATCCATCAAAATATTTTCGATCACTACATTCTAAATTCGTCTTATCGTGTCGAATCAAAATTCAAGACGATCCATTAGCTGTCACGCTCCAGTCTCCCGCAAGTTCGATCATCCACATTGGGCGTGAGATCATCACGTCAACGCTCCCGCTGGATAATCATTCTATCCGGACGTGACGCATGTAAGAGTATAGAGTTACGCTCGCACAAGACAAGAATGTTTGAATGTTATGGCTATTTTTGGCACGATCGAGACACCTTAGTGTTTCACCTTTAACTCCATCCAAGTTATATATATCCATCGAGTCAAGTCCAAGTCTACTCCATTCATCGAGTTCGTTTGGAATAATCACCGAACATGTTCCCGTGAGTTCGATCATCCCTGCCATTTATGAAATCACCACGTCGGTGCTCCCACAGGATAACCGTTCTCGTTGGGACTGATTTCGAGAGTTATCATTTCAAACTCGATTTCAAGACCGTTCTTCCGAACTCCAAGTCAAATCCATTTTCGTTCATCTCTTTCATCAAAACACAATATTCATTTTGGCTAACTTTCGTTCGAGCGATATTGTATTCAAGTTTAGTCTGTTTGTTTCAATCTGAAATCGCTCGCACGATTCTTTAGTTTCCAATAAGTTCCCTTAAACAAGATATTTATTTCTACTTCTGTGAATCCCAATTCGATATATGACTTATTGTTTATTTGAGACATTATGAAATCGTTCGATCCAACCATCGCACGAGACCTATGGATCCGTTTGGACATTTCTAAATGATCCATACACTACTCGAAATTGAGTCATCCAATCAAATCCTTAATCGATTTGTATCTTCTGATACAAAATACCGTTCGAGCTATTTCCCGAAATCCAAGCATGATTCTCAACATTCGCCTAAGTGGTAAATCCGAGAATATTTTTATCAGTTGGCATTCTAAGTCTGACTTGTCTTATTCCTGAACGATATCCAAATCCGTTGCAACTTAGCTTGCACCAAAGGGTCTTGGTATACGATACTTAACACAACTTAGCCAAAAGGCTGTGTGCAAAGCTACCATTCGGGACAATATTCGATTTCATACAACCCAGTTGGGCAATCAAATATAGGCAATTTTGGGTTTGCACATAAGTCGCATTTCTAGCACGAGTTAATTCCCAAAGGGTCTTAGCACAGGTTGGCTCAAAGGCTCTTGCAATACAATTTCATACAAGCAATCACATCATTCAAATGCACATTTTTAAAAGTATTTAGACTCATTGTTGGAACATTCCTTTTGGGACATTGAGAGAGAGTGCGCACACAACCTACGAACGAGCTTTCAAAACTGAGAAAATCGAAACAAAGTCCAAAGGCGTATAGCCAAGGCTCTGATACCAATCTGTCACGCCCCGATCTCCCGCAGGCAAATCGACCGTCCCCGCTAGGCGAGAATCACCGCGCCAGCGCTCCCGCAGGATAATCGCTTTGACCCATCTGGGCGTGATGCTGCACGAGCATGAGCCGCGCCCGTGCAAGGCCGTAGTTCATTGGCTGACGATAAGAGGTCTAAGCCACAGAGTCGCACAGATTGTCTAAGTACAACAGAATTATAAATGCATAAGCGAGTTGTAACGAGTTCACTGAGTCGACAATAGCGGAAGCATTAAAGAACACAAGTAGAAGTAAAACAAGCTCTTTATTAATTTACACAAGTGTTACAGGCGGCGTATAGCCGAGATTACAAGTCGCTCAAGCCTCTCTCTCTGAAACAAAAAAAGCGTGCCAAGTGGCTACATTTGAGGAATGATACATAGACGATGTTCAGGCGATGTTCCAACATTATGTCTTGTATATGTACTTCAGTTCCGGACGCAACATTCCAAGGCTCCAGAGTGAACTTCATGCCTTAGCACGCACGAAGGAGGCATCCGCACCGAACGAGGTTTTCCCGCACCCTACAAACAGTCTGGTGGATTATCAGTACACGAATGCACTGGTGGGGAGGCTACTCGCCCGCTCGACAAATCCAAACACGTAATATAGGTTTCGTGCACCAACTACTTGGTTGTCTTTCTAGTATTGCCTTAGGATCAGTTTCATGGCAAAGATTGAATAGCCTAACCCGTGTGGCAGTGCGCCATGCGATATTAGAGAGAACACGAAGAGACTTACCAACTTACCATTTGTCCTTCCCTGTCTAAACCAAGTTAATCAAGCACGAGCATATTTACAATAAAGTTCAGGGGCATAGCATATGCAAACACAATGGTTCAGTACGAGATTCCATATCGGGTGCACGAGTATACTGGTTATCCATAAGTGTTTGCTTCAGACGTTAAAATGCTCGATTTCCCACAAGTGTCTCATATTTACATCATTTAGCTGATTCAGATTATTGATGCGATGCAATGACTCACACGCGGATAGCCGCTAAGCGAGGATGACTTATCTATATGACAAAGGTCACTGGCATAGCCATAAAGGACGGTTTTATGGTCTCAAGACTAAAAGTGATATGCAACGCAGGTGGCGAGCCTTGTTTCAGAATACTCCGTCACATAACATACGACCATTCATACTCTTCCGTCCGGATCAGACCGGTCCCAGCACCCTGGCAATCGATCGCAGAAACACATAAACCTTGTGCACAAGTTGTCCGCGACATGCAGGTCAGGGTCTTCCAAATCCATAACTTGATATGATAATCCATGATTCTTGTTCTGAACCGAGTATTTGCTCCACGAGCTAGGATTCCTTCTTTACTTAACGGATTCTCGTTCAGAGGTAAACTTGGTATGATTATCATTCAGATGTAAGCTTGACATAATTTCTATTTCGTATAAACTTGCCTTAATGCATTCCCTTGGTACGGGGATTGCCTTAACGACCAAATGGTCCCGGATACTTGCAGGTTTATATTGCACAGACGGACTATTCGATAGTCTTCTGGCTGACTCGATGCATGCACAATACACGATAGTGTTCTTGATTGTGGCATGGTATTTTGTGTAGCAAATATTGAATGAGACAATGTGTACAAACTACACTAAGCAGGCAAACATCCATTCATATTTAGAACCTAAGCATTCTCGTTCGCTCGGGCCCGAAGGTAAGCCGAGTAGTAAAACCGTAAGGGGACTTTTCGAGCGACATAATCTAGGGCTGTGCAGTGTGGCAGTAAAGAAGTGCACAACAAAGTATGTAATATTTATATCGTTCTATCGAGGCATAGTAGGGTCCAGTTGCTCAAGGCAAAAGTAGCATGCGAGGGTCTGAATATAAGCAATGTTTAATTTTTATGTTGTAATACAAGCAATACAAGTTAGAATTATTCCCTTAGCTAGGTGCGTTAGATTCTTATTAGCATGTAGGGGGTGATTCACCTAGCGACTAGCATATATCATTCCATATTTTAAGTGTGCTGGCTAAGCAAAGACAAGTTTACCGTAGACACCCACCTTAGCGATGATTCGTCTCGGTTGAGCGATACTTCGAGCGAGCCTCTGAAAGCCTAAGCCGAACTCCTGTAGGGACCAAGTCTGGATATCCTTTGCCTCAAACGAGTATTCTCGCTTGAGCAAAGTGGGTCAGAACATTGCACTTTTCTCATTTGAATCGGCAGTCCGCTTGAGCGGAACGGGGTATTACAGTCCGTCCGTCCGGGAGTCCAACCGGACACTCCTCCATTATCGTCACCCCCTGACAATAAATCTAAATTCTCTGTAACATGATTCGAAGTGCCTGCATCAATAATCCAAGGTGCAATGGACTTATACCCACCATACGATCCTCCATAGATTTGGCCGAAAAAATACCAAGCATAGAAATAAGTTGTTGCCATTGGTCCGGAGTTAATCCTGGCACACCGTCGCCGCCTGCACCATCATCTACCATCCGCGACTGTGCAACAACGAAGCCACGTCCTGCCACCGTCGCATGCAATTTTGTACCCCGTCCACGTCCACCACCAGTCGCATGTCCGCTAAATCGAACATTGAGCGACTCCCATAGTGGTTTTGCCTCCTTAAAGTATGGTAATGTCTTCTTCACCGAAGCGTCGATAGTATGCAAAAAATCTACTACACAAGCATCGATTGGACATAATACCAATCCTCCAATTGATCCTTCTTCGAAGGTTTATTGATAGATCCATCAACAAACCCAAATTTTCGTCGAGCCCGTAGAGAAAGCCGAATAGATCTCGATAATTCCTCATAATTCTTTCCATGAAACACCACTTTCATAATTGTATTACCCGGATTGTCATTAGAACCTAGGTAATACGGGGATGTGTGATCGATCTGTGATACCGCCGACGTAGAAGTCTGGCTGCTGCCGTCGCTCGGCATGTCGTCGTCGCTGCTCGACATACCGCCACCGTTGCCGCTAGAAGAAAATATGTCCTAGCCGTCAGGCTCTGATACCATGTGAAGAAGTGATAGCAGATAATATTTTAGGTATTTCATTCATCATGATATTATATATATATATACATCCACATATCAACTTGGGACCTAAGTCATATGCCAATCACCATAAATATAATTTAATACCAATACCCCAATTACCATATATAGCCAGCCAATCACCATATATAGCTAATCACCATAAATGTAATTCAATGATACAGTTTAATCCCAATAGAGGTTTTTTTCACCTTACCCCAATTGAGTAAGTCAATCTAGGAGAGTTAAAGATGCAAGAAGGTTGTAAGCATTTGGTAGTAAACTTAGCATTATTGTTGATAAATTGTCTTTATATCAGAAAACAAAAGCAAAAAAATACTTCTATAAGTGAATAGACTTTTAAGAGTAATTTGAATACATCTATTTGTGTTATCCCGTGTCCTAAAGTCGTCTTACTTAAAGAATATTTGTTGTAAAATTAAAATCATTATAGCCTTTACTGAGAAGGAAAGATAAACTACATTGTGTCACTTGGATCAGTATATATGATCAATGATATCCCCCAAATAATATCTTCATTCATTTATTGCATGCATGAACATTTGAAGTATCTTCTTAATCGAGGATGAGGCCTTTAGCCTTGACTATGTCAACTGCCGAGCATAGACGTCTTTCAAATTAGGCTAGGAAGTTAATGATAAATCAACTACTTGAAAGCTCCTTTTTATTGACTATTGGATAATTATATAAGCAATAGAAAAAAATTGTATATAATACGAAAACTTTTATGCTTTACCATAGAACTTTCATGTTCCAAATATAATCTTCTCCATTCTTATATATATTGCAATATACTTAAATTAACTAAGAGGGAGAGAAGATCTAGAGTGCATTAGCAAAAAAATTGGCGAACCAGATGCAAAAAGTTTATGATGTTTGGGGCGACTCTACAAGGCTAATAATGCAAGGTACAAGATGATGGTAGACAAGCATCGTAAGTAGAAAGTTTTTAATGTTGGTGATGATGCCATGGTATACCTATGAAAAAAATGATATATGTTGGACAATACGACAAGTTTCGGCAACAAAAAATTATGACTTTTAAAGTGATGTGAAAGATTAAGGACAACATCTATATCGTAGACTTTTCAGATTTGATGGGGATCTAGTAAACATTCAGCACTACAGACCTTTACCGTCATTATGCATATAATGAGAATTTATCCAAGTACCAGTACAAAGAACCCGCGATCCAGTTCTCTAAGGGGACTGATGCAAATACGTGCAATCAGCACAAGCAGCAACCCACGAGCAATTGACCCAAACAAGTAGAGATGACATCACAAAATATGCATCCGAAGCCTAACCATAATTTCAGGTCTACCGACCAAAATTTTGATTTCTTGAAGGCTTAGTCTCTGAGAAAATCTAATTTCTGTTCCAACAGAACTGGAATTCCAGTTCCAGTCAAGTATTCCAGATCCAATCGGGTGGGGTAGGGGGGTTGTTTATGTCCAAATTTTGATGGATTTTGTCAAAAAAAATTATTGTTTTCTTCCATTTTGTACTTAATTGTTTAGGAATTGTTTTCATGGACACTAACAAATTTATTTATTATAAATAGAAGATTGTAGGAGGGGTGGTCTATGAGTATTATTTTCTTTATCTACAAGGACTTTTTCTTTCTGATTCTTGTGTTTGAAAATTGAAATTTTAGTCATTGTCATCTTGACTGCTATTGGTGTTGGTGTGCTATGTTATGATTTATTACCATTAGAAGTTTGAACATTTTCAAATAGGGGTTTCTTTCAAAATTTACTTATTTTTCTTAGAGTGGGGGGTTTTAGGAGGCATGGGCTGATCTAGGAACATAAACTGGAATGGAATGGACTGGACTGGACTGGATTAGAAGGGGGTGATTGGCTAACTCCTACAAAAAAAATATGGAAAAAAAAATTTGTGTGCCTACCCGAGGCAAAGCCTGGATCCGCCCATGTTAGTAGGGCACAAGTAAGATTATTTGGAGTTCTTATGTTTGTTTGGTTTCCTGTAGATAGAAATACCAGGTAAATTTTTATTCTTGTAAATGTGAGTGATGTTTTAAATTCAATGTCCAGTTGCAATAGCGCATGTGGTATTTGAATATCTTTAGATGTATGAAATTGAGATGCTTGTATGCAAATTATTTTTTATTTAAAGAAAAAAATTGTTTTGGTAAATGTTTTTAAATCGGACCGGACCTACGGTTCAACCGAGTTCAACCCAGATACTGAATATTTTCGGTTCGGTTCAAATTGAACCATCATTATTTTACAACCAACAATTTTTAGAAGAAGAAAAAAATTGGTCCAACCGTCAAAATCGCATGATCCGGTTGTCTGAACCGAACCGGTTCAACTCATATTAATTTATATTAACCCACGGCACTTGCGTACATTTATGGTCAATTAGACATGGGGTTAGGGTCCCAAACTTTACAAAGCTTTTCTAAATTTCATAAAGATTCCCTAATTTACAAAGGTCCCTAAAATTTACAAAGACACTAAGGTTCCGTTTGGTTCACTGTAATATAATCGTAATAATGGCATCGAATGAAAAAGATGTTCGGGCATGTAGAAGCATAAAAAATATGCATCCATGGACCAACAAACCATGCACCCCAAAGTAAAGCAGAGAAGAGATCAGGCCGCAGACTCACCCTGCGGCCCAATAAGGCGACATCCATGCGTCCTAAACAGCTGAAGCAGCTTTGGCCGCAGATGGACCTGACATGGCATCCCGTCAATATGATCGTCTCTGACACAGAATCCTAACAAAAAGAATTTTTTGTTTGCCTCAAAAGATATGAATAGACTAAACGACAGAAGTCTCATGTCAGCACAAAACTTCATTCTCGATGGATGTGCAGTGCCACGTGTACAGCATAACTGGTCCCATGCGTTCTAGGTTCTATGTGGTCCCATGCGTCTCTGGTCCCATACGACCCAGACTCTATGCGACTTTATACATCTCTGGCCCCATGCATCCCAGACTCCATACGGTCCCATGCGTCTCTGGCCCCATGCGTCCCAGACTTCATGCGGCTCCATGCGTCTCTGGCCACATGTATTTCAGACTCCAGGAAGACCAAATCTTGCTGTTATGACCAGAGTGATTCTCTCCAACCAAGTGCGGACTATGTGTCAAGCTGACCAAGTCACACCCATAAAGGACGAGAACCACCCAGATCTTCAGCAACAGAAAATCCCAACAATCGTCCACGTAGCAGCTTGGCATACTTATGGTTACAACTGCTCCCTGTTAGGAAGGTATACGTGGTACCATCTAGCATCCATACGGCCTAACATATGCACTCCCAAGGATGACTATATATACCAGGGTGACATGTCCAAAGTACACACACATAGAGAGGGACACACAAACAGACAGAGAACATCAGAGGAGAGGAGAGAGAACAGACGAGAGCTTCTTCACCTTGCGTCAGATCGTCAACAGAGTAAAGGAGCTGCCATAGCTCTCTTTGTCCATCGACATACCCCAGAATCAAAAATTTGTACTTATATTGTCTGTCTAGGAGCTCTTTGTACTTTCTTCTATTTTTTATTAATGCAATAAATTTTAATGGCAAACAGGGTGGCGACTCTTCTGGGAACCTCTTTCTCCTCTGATGAGAAAGCTGTGACACAATCCGACGCAGGCAAGCTCGGGTCCACTCAAAGGATGATGTTGGTCTGCTTCGACCAACAGAATTTTGAGGACATACTCTTCGGGGACAGCACGAGTTCTTCTTCGAGGCAAGCATAGACCAAGAAGACCCTCAGGACGTGGCTAGCAAAGGCAACTATGCCTCATCCAACTACGGAGCATGCGCTCCCCGTCTCTCTCTCTCTCTCTCTGCCGCAGGGACCGCACATCATACTTTCACTGCTTATGCGGCAGCCTCTTTCAACCAGAAGGGTGATCACCACTTGAAGACCCGTATGACGTGGATAACAAAGGCTACTGTGACTCATCCAACTGCGGAGCATGCACTCCACGTCTCTCTCTCTCTCTGATACTGAAGACGCACGACATGCGTTCGCTCAGGCGGTCCCTGCTCATGCGACCTCCTTGCCTAAAAAGGAGAATGTTCAGCACCCGAACTCTAGTAGAGGAAAACAATACGATACAAGAGTTTGGGGGTCGATGTGTAACCCATGCGGCCATAACAAAGGATGCAGAGAAAAAAGCAGTATGCAGCTTCCAACTCAGCCGCATGCATCTTCGACACTCCCAGAAGCTATGTCCTTAACAGAATCTCATCCGGATGTACTTTTATGCGTCGCTTTGAGAAAAATTAGAACTTGGACTCTTCGTATTATGCGCATGTGCATGCTAAGTCGAAGATGTCTGGGACAGTGCGAGCCCGTCAAGCTCAAGCAACTGTCTATTTGGCTGACCGTCAGCGGACACCGCTTACTATGCGTGCCCCTGACCGAAAGTCATATAAAACTGGCCCATGCGTCCAGCCCACAGCGATAAATGGGCAGGGTCCATCTTAAATTATTCCACTGATAATCTGCGAAAAGTTCTTGTACGAACCCTAGATCAGGGAGAAAAATCAACACCCACGTACCAGCACGCTCGGTCTACCCGTGCTCACGAAAAAGGTGCAAAGATGGATCAACCCTCGTTTGACTTGCACAAGACGAGGAAGACAACTGTAGCTCATGAATTTTCCTCCCTAGGATACCACTCTACCAAAATTATCATCAATTGTTGCTGCAACAAAGTGGCAGTACCCACAAGCAGGCAGTCGACATTCCAATGACTGCATTCGAAGGTACCTACCCGACAACAATCCGAAGATCAAGTGCAAACACCAGAGGAGGATGAGCTACCATTTGTCTCATGTTATTTTTCTCGAAAAGATCCTCCCATCATGGGAGGAAAGAAGTCCAGAACCTCCAGTCCGTCACTTTCAACCAGAGAAGACGACTACCAGGAGGACCAGCAGCAGGACCTATGGAAGGTATTTTCTAAGGAACCCACTAGAAGAAAAAGCTATCAGCCGCTGAGGGTTACCCGAGCTAGGGATAGTAATCCCATGGACCTATACGACAACCTGGCATTCTGATAAGACGATAATTCTCAGGGGACAGACCCTGATATCCCTGGTGGTGGCCACCCTCGTCAAAAAGGCGTAGCCTCCTAAATTGGGGGTTTTACTCTCTCCGAATCCGAGGATGAGGCCACACTACCTGATGGCTACTCCGACAAGAATCAGAGATGAAAAGTGCGACGTCCACTGCCCCGTCCATCTCTCCTCATGTGAGGGTTGAATATATGGCAGAGGACGATCACAAAGGCCCTAGCGACCGACAATGCCTCGAGGCTCTTGAGGCCATGATGCATACGGTGAGTTCATCGATGCAAGCCCTAACTCAGTCGATGCTGTAAATTAAAGCAAGCATGGCTTCCCAACCATCAAGGGCTTCTGTACAAGCAAGCTTGGACCCTAGGACCAACACGTATTTTGAAGCAACCGCTCTACCCATAGGCAAAAATTACCCTCTGTCCGGCTCATCTGCCCCTTTCGCAGAAGACAAAGCCAAATAAGCAATGAGGGAAGTCCGGGAACTCCAGGCTAGCCTAGATTCCATGGGCAGCTGGGATTTACTGTGCGAGCTCGGGATATGACAACCATTCCCCGCTAGTTGTAAACTCCCTCACCCAAAATAGGTATTTTGTGTATATTTAATATTATTATATTTATTATAGATGTTGAATTTATTTAGAGTATTCTCTTAGTTAATTAGAAAATAAATTTTTTTAGTATATTTACTTATATAAATATTTATTTAGAATTATTTTTAGACTATTTTAGATTATTGAGATTTTTTTCATAATTTTTAGTTAATTAAAAACTAGTAATACTAATTTTCTAGGACTTTGAAGAATTTATTTTATATTCAAAATTAATTAAAAATATTCCAAAATTTTATTTTAGGTTCTAAATAGTCAAATATATTTTCTAGAATTTTCTGCGAATTTTCTGAATACTTTTAGTATTTATTGGGAGTTATTTAGATTAATAACTAATTTTTAGGACTTGTAGAATTTATTGTGCAAGCCCAGGAATATAGAATTGACCCACTTTATTTTCTAGGGTTTATAATATTATTATATATTTTCTGGAATTATTTCAGAATTTTTGGAATAATGTTAGTATTTATTTTTAGTTAAATGGATAAACTAATGTTTAGAGCTTCTCCTAATTATAGTAGTAAACTTATGAATATAAAATTGTCCCAAATATTTTTCTAGGATTTATAGGTTCAAAATATATTTTATGTAATTTTTCCAGATTTTTATGATTATTTTTAATATTTATTTGGAGTTATTTAGATTTAAAATGACTTAAATAATGTTTTGATAAAGGCAAATCAAAAACAAATAATATAACAAAAACCATCCAATCAGATTCTGACACATGTCAGCCTATAAATATCCATTCATTCGCAGGTACATCCCTATATATATATATTATTATAACCCTAATTATCCCATTATTTTAGAGAGAGAGATTTTGGAGAATTGTCATCTAGGGTTCATTCATCTTCCACAAGCCATTGCGCATAGCTCCGGACTCCAAACGAGGCCTAGTTTCTTGCGTTAGAAAGATATTGAGGTTAGATTTCTGATTATATAATTTATTTTACGAAATTATGAGTATTAAATTCTGGAAAATTCGTAGAACACAGCATGTCCGAAAATAGATGTGTTTCAATATTTTCGCGATTTAGGGAGAACCAGGAATCAGAATCATGAACCGTTTAAAGTTTCGTAAAGCTAATGTCGAGATCATTGACATATGTTTTTCCCAGAATTTAATTCGAAGTATTTATATACTGTTAATTCTATAGAACTTTTAGGTTAGAATTTAACCATCGGTGCACAATACAAAATTTGTATGTGCCATAATTTCCAAACGAATTTGAATTCGGACGAGCCGTAAATTCTAGCATATTTTTGACGCTGAAATCTACAGGAAATCATACATGAAAGTTGAGTTTGTGTTGGTTGACTTTTCGGTCAACAGATCGCCTCGATTTGCGTGCCAAGTCTCGAGTTGATAAAATTCAGTTTCTTTGGACAAAATTTAGGAATTAACATAAAAATCAGAATAATAAGATTGAAATAGGATTTTAGAGTAATTATTCCAGAATTAAATAAATTAAAATAAATTATCTTTTGACGTGATAAATTTGTAATACATAGGCTATTTGGACTGTGACTTGGACTCTGATTCATACCAGCAGCAGGACCCCAGGCAAGATACCTTGCCAAATTGTTACAGTACTTTTGCATGCTATTTATATTTCTTTATATTTATTACAATCTGTATATTTCTTGCATGTGTAGTTTTCTTTCAGTCATTACTATGTATTAGATATGTTGACACACACATGGCACTTAGTATTATGAGAGGACAATCATTAGGCGTATGGGCTTTTAACCACTCTGGTAAACCATAGTATATAGTTCGCACTACGGGTGTGTGTCGCGCTGGTCGTTATCCCAGAGGTATGTCGATTTCTGTAGAGTCGCGCTGGTCGCTACCCCAGAGGTATGTCGATTTCTGATGTTCTAGACGGGTGTGTGAGTTGTGAGGCTTAGATCGAGTAGCCTACCCTTGCCCATACGTCGAAAAGTTGTCCTCATTTGCATTCATATAGATGGTCTTGTACAGCGTACTTATTTATTTTCAAATAATATGCATGTTTACTGTATTCAAATTGGCTCATATTTTCTGTATCTTGTTACGTCCCTCTGAGGACCTGGTCCTCTGCCAGGTGTATCTGTTCTTGAGTAATTGCAGGAGCGCAGATTTGGATGATTACTTGTGTTGCGAGGATGTCTTCTCTTCGAGGCCATGGTTGTTAGCTGGTATTCCTATATTATATTTGTTGTGTTGTACTTTTCCATTAGAGTTGGTAGTGGATTTGTTTCCATCCAACTATCATCCTTAGATATTTATGTTGAGATCTAGTTATATAGATGCTGGTTATTATTTATATCTGATTTTTGCGGATAAGATTTAGATTATACCCTGTGACTTGTGATACATTTTATACCACTTGTGGATTGATATTCATATTACAGCGTACGTGTGGATTTTGGTTTCCATATATTGGAGTTGCCATATCCATGCGGCTGGCATGCTTACGTGTTCCTAGTTGTAAACTCCCTCGACCAGATTTCATTAAAATAGGATTAGTTTTGACTAATTAGAATTATTGCATTTTTTTAAAATTTATTTATTATATATTCTATTGATTGTGCACATGTTCATTACATAATTAATTAGGGCATTACACTAGCTGTTAACCCTAAACCAAGTCCACATACCTGCCCTAGACATGTTAGACTACTTTTTCTGTATTTTGTGCAACTCCCAGATACCTTATTTGGTGCTTCGTGTTAGTCGCACAAACATCGTTACAGACGTACGTATTTATTTCCTATTTAAATTTCTGCTCTTTACCCATCTCTGTACCCTAGGGATTTGAGGACCAGTAGGCACATGTTTTGCCCAAACAAAAATATGATAATATTCTACTCTAATTATACTACAATTAGTATATTGACACCGTAGAAAAATTATGACCCTAACTGCTTCTAAATAATTAGTAAACACCGTGCGCAGTATTTATTAAATTAATAAATACGAGGATCTGTATTACTCAGAATCAGACCCTGACTCTGCCCAGGATCACCCCCACACTTCCCAAAACATTTTCCCAGCTGTTTCCCTCATTTCTGTACATCTCAGTATTTCGAGGAATCAGTATTTTAAATCAGGCAAATTGCAAAATTACGCAAAATACCAAATTTTAGGTTTTTATGCAAATTGTGAAAAGTCAAGGGTTTTTATGCAAAAATGCATGTGAGGTGGCATAAACTCATTGGATAGGGAATAGGTGACATGGGACCCACCTAAATATCCAGAAAAATCTGCTAAAAATATCCTAAAAATATCCTAAAAATACCAAATTACCAAAATACCCCCAAACTTCCCCCTATTTACAGTTTTGCCATTGGCCCTAACCCCTATATAAACCCTACCCCTCTCCCTTTCAAACTCCACAGCCACCACCTCCGACCACCACCGGCCACCCAACTCAGGCAAGACCCTCGCCCCTACCCCACCTCCCCTCCGGCCAAGCCACCTCCCCTCCGGCCGCCTGCTCCGCCCTGGGCAGCTGCCACAAACCCGAGCCCCCACCCTGCCCGACAGTAGCCACCACCACCCGAACCCCTCCCACCGCCGCCTCCGGCCACCGTGCACCACCACCAACCCCACCACTCGACTCGCCCCGACCCCCTCTCTCCAACCACCACCCCCTCACCGCCCCACGACGCCTCTCCCGCCGTCGGCAGCCCCCGCAGCAGCTCCCACTCCCCAACCCTAGCTACTGCTACCCCACCTCCGACTGCCTCCAGCCACCACCACCGCCGTCGTGGACCGCCGCCACCACCACCAACCTGACCGCCACCCTCCCCTCCTTCGATCCCTCCGCCTGCACCACCCCCTCCGTCACTGCTCCGCCGCCGGCAACCCCCGCAAGCAGCAGCTGCTGCTGCTGCTGCTAGCAGCTACTGCTGCTGTTGTTGCTTCTCCGGCCACCTCCGGCCGCCTCCGCCGCCGTCCTCCCGCCGTCGACGACCTGTGGGACCCCCCTGTCAGTAGGTATACCCCCTAGCCTTAATATATATGTATTTATATATAAATACCTATATGTGTGTATATATGTATATATATATATGTATATCTATATATATATAATAATATATAATATATATTATATTTAATATACTGTATAAATATAGTATATTAAATACAGTATATATGTATACTACTATTTTAAATTACATGTATACTATTATATATTATATATACATATGTATACTACTATTATATATATGTATATATGTATATATATATGTATAATTATATATATATGTATATATATATTTATCTATATATAAATATATGTATTATATATATTATATTACTTATATATATATAATTATATATATAAATCAGTGTTATATATACACTGCTATTATATATTATATATATATGCACATTTATATTTCTGCATTTCTCATTCCTGTATTATATATACATGTATATATATATACATTTATATATATATATATAATGTAATTATATTTATATATATTATTATAAATTATATTACTAATTGCTGGATAATACAGCAAATAAATATATGTATATATATCTTTACATTCATGCACTGTCTTTTCATTTATTAATATATATCAGTGGATACACCATGATAAAATTATATTACTATATATATCAGTGGATACACCCTGATAATATTATATTACTATATATATCAGTGGTTACACCCTGCTACTATTATAAATATTATTATTGCTGGATAAATACAGCATATATACATTACCTGCATTTTTCTTTTCTCTATTATATATATATATGCTATATATATATATATATATATATATATATATATATATATATATATATATATATATATATATATATATATATATATATATATATACTACTATATATACTATATAAGTATATATATATATAATCTATATGTGTATCCTATATATTATATAAATATATTGTCATTATACCATGATATTCACGAACCCTGTATGTTTTAACAGAACCCAACTCCAGTACAGCCAGTGACCCCGTGTCACAAGCACCCTCAAACCTGACTGTGAGATCAGGATTTCAATATTATCAGGGAGTAGGCAAGTATACCTTGCCAAGTTTACTGTTTAAATTCATTTATTGTTATATGCTCTTGTTTCTGATATTTCATATAACTATGAGTACCTGAGACTGCCTCAGGTACAGTCAACTGATATGTTTACAATTTAGTATAATTAACTTAGTTTTACAGACCCACCAACAACTGTGAGGATATCCTGATATTCTTCTAGACCCTATCACGGGAACACGCAACAAGGTTGCAATACATATTGGGATGCGAGCTGCGTATTTGACTAGCTACCAGTACGTGTGACCCGCATCACGGATTAGCATAAATAAGGAAAACTAGGACTTGACATTTAGTTACATTGGGATGGAAAAGATAACTGGTACACGTATGGGACACCCCCTCCTTAAATGTTTTTATACCTTCATACCATGATGGTCGATTGCAGAGTGCCCTTGAGTCAGGGGGCATATGACACATATACTAGCCAGTCACCACGATTCGTGAATTACGTCAGCATATGTCTAGCCGACACATTCCCATGCGTACTACAAGGTCTTTACTTGCATTTTCACTTAGATGGTTAGCACCCTGTATTTATTTTATTTATTCAGTATTTACATTACATGGCATGTCATTTTTCTGTATCTTGTTACGTCCCACTGAGGACCTGGTTCCCTGCTAGATCTTGACGAGGCTTTCTACCCCACGGTATACGGACCTGATCAGGAGGCTAGATGTGCTACCGAGGAGGAGCTAGAGGAGACACCCTCAGAGTAGGTCTGTGTAATCCCCCTGATTTTTAAAGAATTTTAATTATTGGATTTTTACATTTTTCTGGAATTTTTGGAATTTTCTGAGAATTTTCTCTAATTAAATTCAGGTTCTTTAATTATTAGAGGATTTTTTTTTAAATGTTAATAAATAAAATAAAATATTATGAAAATAATATTTTATGGTGTAAAATAGAAAACCAGACATAGGGTAATTTTCCGAGAATTTATTGGATCCCGGATGGATTTTTAAAGCCCTAAATACTAATTAAATTACTAAACCAAAACAAACCAGATTTTTATTAAATAAACCAAATCAAACTGAACCAAACCGGGTTTATTTATTAAACCAAATTTATTATCGGGTCGGATCCGGGTCCAACCCAGACCCGACCCACTAACCCGACCTGACCCGCCTTAGCTTTGGATCGGGCCGGATCCGAAGACCCGACCCGTCCGCCCGTTAGCCCGCAACCCGCTAGCTCTCCTCCTCTTCCAAACGCTCAGCCGCTTGGTCTTCCGCCACCGGCCGACCGCGCCGTTCCAGCTTCTGCAACCGCCGCCGCCGTCGCCGATTGACCTCCCTGCAACCGCAGTCCGCTCGCCTACGGCCCTGCAACCGTCGCCGCTCCCTCTCCTCTCTCCGGCTGCTATTTAAACTCTCTCCTCCGCCTTCATCCTTTCCCCCGACTTCCTCTCCACCACCGGCTGCTCCGCCTCCCTTCACCCTGCACCACCCAGCGCCGGCCACCTCCTCACCCACAGCTCCGCCGTGCCCAGCCTCTCCTTCCTCCTTCCTCTTTCCTTCCTCACCTGAACCCTACCCCGAGCTCGAACTCCGGCCGACCCGAGCATCTCCGCCTCCAGACCTCGCCGTGGCCGCTGCAATGTCGTCGTCCGGCCGCCCTGGACCTCCCTGAGCCCTCGCCGGCCTTGCTCAGCCCTGACACGAGTCGGACACAGCAGAGGACACTGACACAGAAGCTCAGAACAGTAAACCCTAGCTTCTGTGTTTTGTGTCGGACACCGTGTCCAGGACACAGGACACAACTCGAGGACACGAAGGATTCGGTTTGTGGAACCCAGTTCAGGTATTCATAACTTTTTGCTCGTAGCTCGGATTTCGATTCCGTGAATTGTATCGTGTAGCCTGTATGACCCTCTCGGTGCCCGGACAAACCGCTCGGGGCATCGCGTCCTGTGGTGATCGCACACCGCGATCCAAAAACAGGAAAAACCAGACCCTGTTTCACCCCGGAACTGAGTACGCCCCGCCAAACGGGACGACTTGGTCGCGTGCGGTCTTTACCGATACGTGCGCGTCGTTGATACGGACGTGCGGGATTTCGCAGAAGCTGATTCGGATGTGCGTGCACACCGGAATCAGTGCGTATCCGCGGACATCGCCTCGTATCCGACCATTCTGATTCTCGCTGTAACTTAGTGTACACACGTCGGATCGAGACGAAACTTGCACCATCGGACTCGTAGCAATACGCTGGTCCTGTGAGCCAAGTTTGGTTCGATTCTGAGAGCGTTGACAAAATCGTGTGTCGTGGGCCCCACAAGCTCCACCCGACGAGCGATTTTGAGAACGGCTCATCGGAATCCAATTCTGGAAGT
The DNA here is from genome assembly GCA_036927795.1 of Iris macrosiphon. NCBI lineage: Eukaryota > Viridiplantae > Streptophyta > Magnoliopsida > Asparagales > Iridaceae > Iris > Iris macrosiphon. The sequence continues at coordinate 162,708,198 of JAYESA010000003.1, forward strand.
TCCGTTGGGTTCGTATCATCGTTCCTGACCTGTTGACACTAAGTTGGACTGATTTGGAGACCTTTGACCCTGACACGATTTTCGGTGCAAAGCGGCCCACATCTGGACCTCGTTTTGACCCGAAAATGACGTTTTTGCCCTTGTCTCCAAATTGGACTCAAGGACAGGCGATCCTAGCTGATTAATATCTTCTGGACCTGATGGTGATGTCTATTTCAGCAACCGGAGTACTACCTGGAAATCCAGCTGAAGCCCGAGCTACAATTGGAACAGGAAACCCAGGCAAGTGTACCTTGCCATAAAATGCAGTTATTGATTCATTTTGATTCTCTTGCTTTAATTTCTGTGACTGTTGTACCTGCCCTATCAAGTACTTTATACCCAGGACACTTGACACAAAGCATGATATAGAATCTTCCTGATTATTCAAGGAGGTTTTGTATAGGATATAGATTTCATGACTTGAGCTTAGTTTTTATCCTGACTAGTTGCATTAGTTATGATCCTGTATGACATGGACATGAGACGTCGTGGACATGAGATGCATGATTACATTGGGTGGGGAGAGTATTACCATATCAAGGCTGAATATATATTATATTGTTATCTGGAAGTGTCCTAGTCTCTGACACAGAGCTTTGGCACCTGTACTGGCCCTTCGAGAAAATACTGCTATGGTTTCTTGTCACTGATCCTGTAGTAGTCTCAGCCTGAAGTATGATTAATAACTCTCATCTTGCATGATCACTTAGCTGGTTTAGTTACTTACCCTGTTATTTCTTTATTTCTGCACTGCATTATATTTTGGCTTGTGTTTTCTGTACCTTGCTATGTCCCCTGAGGACCTGGATCCGGATTATGTCCCCAGGGTTAGCAGACGAGATCTACCCTGATGTGTACGGAACTGGAGCACTACTCGGAGCAGTACCTGAACCTGAAGACGAAGTGATCGCTGAGGACTTCTCCTGAACAACTGCTTCGCCTTGCTCAGTCTTTATGGCAAATGGATTTTCTTTCCTGTTTAATTAAACTCTTTATTTCCTGATTCTGAGAACATTGTAACAGACTTAATATCGGATTGTTCTCCGATTTTATTTACTTTGTCTGGTTGTGGTTTTATATTTCATTCGCTGATTTTGCTATCTTTACTCTGTGGATGAGAATAGTAAACCCTGACTGTTGTAATACAGCTTAAGTATGCCCCGATGGATCCATTAAATTCGGTTTGTCCATCGGTGCGTGCTGCTGGCCATTGCCACGTGTCCAGTCCCTCGATATTTTGGGACTGGGGCGTGACATGGTTTTTGTGGTGGCCCATGCAGGTCCACGACTAAATTGTTCGGTTTCAACTTAGGGACCGAACAGGCCTGCAATAAGAATAGGATAAGTTTTTAGGATCTCATCCACTTGCTTGAATCGTTCTTGACATCTATCTCGGATTCGAATTAATTCCTTGACTTGCATCCTGCCTTGATTCTCCTGTGCGTCTTTTACAGTTTATTTTGGATGCAGAGTAGTGGATTCACAAGCAAGCAACGAGACTCCCGCAGGAACACCACAAGTTGCAGTTGTCTCCTACAACAATGAAGTGACACCAGTTGATGAAGGTCAATCAGCTCAACAAAGCAGTCCAACAAGTCCACACGACTCGAGGATCCAGCAAGATGACGTTCCACCATCGACGCAGTTTGCTCCACCAATGCCTACCATCCCACAAGGGCAAGCTATGGACGTGCAACAGCTGTTTCAAATTTACTACCCGATGATGCAAACTTATCAGAAGGCTCAGCAAAGCCAAACGGAGGAGTTCGTTTGCAGACATAGCTCGGAGTTACGAAAGTTAATCAGCACCGTTGCAACGGACATTGTTACTGCAGCACGGGCCATGGAGAGCATCACCAGGATAGAGTCCAGCCAGAAGCGGCCTCATGCACCAGACCAAGTACAGCAGGAAGGAGCCGCAAAGCGATCCCAGAAGAATCCACCGAGGGCAGCATCCAGAGCCTCATTCCTTCCTACTTGTTACTATTGTGGCAAGGTAGGCCATGTTGATAAGAAGTGCAGACGCAAGTTGGGACTGTGCTTGATTTGCGAATCCAGTAACCATTTAGCCAGAAGTTGCAAGATGCACAGAGGAGAAGCATCAACGGTTAACCAACCAGCGTTACCAGTACCGAGGCCAGCCTGTCCAGCTTTGGGAGCACCGCAACCGGAAGTTCAAGAAGTTCTACCACCATCTCCAGGAGAGAACCAGCCGAGGCCACCTTTGATACCCCAGGCCATACTCTTCCAGCAGGTCCAGCAGCAGAAGAAACCACCTCAAGGACGCGGTCAAGTTTTCGCGATGACTGTGGGAGACGCGCAGAACCATGGAGTTGCTAATGCGCGTAAGTTTTTGTAGTTCCGTTTCTAGCATTGCTTTAGTTCGTGCCTGCTGGTTCGTGACCCCAGACTTGACCTGATAACCTTGACCTGATAACTTTAACCTGTTAATAATTGATAACTTAGTGTTAACCTAGTAATTTAGAACTTGCCAATGATTCAGAATGTTTTATAAATGTTAACCAGATAAGTTTTGAAAGATAACCTGGTTTTCTAAAAACTGTAATTTTCTAGATTTCCCATATTTGGGAAATTGCATAACTTTTAATGCTTAGGAAAATAATTTTTCCTAGGTGCTCTTTGATTTTGATGTGCTTCGAACAATGGTTGCAACCGTGTCATCTCTGTTGACCGGTTAATCTTTGATTGCGAGGACGCAATCCTCTTAAGGGGGGTATATTGTAATCCCCCTGATTTTTAAAGAATTTTAATTATTGGATTTTTACATTTTTCTGGAATTTCTGGAATTTTCTGAGAATTTTCTCTAATTAAATTCAGGTTCTTTAATTATTAGAGGATTTTCTTTTAAATGTTAATAAATAAGATAAAATATTATGAAAATAATATTTTATGGTGTAAAATAGAAAACCAGACATAGGGTAATTTTCTGGGAATTTATTGGATCCCGGATGTATTTTTAAAGCCCTAAATACTAATTAAATTACTAAACCAAAACAAACCAGATTTTTATTAAATAAACTAAATCAAACTGAACCAAACCGGGTTTATTTATTAAACCAAATTTCTTATCGGGTCGGATCCGGGTCCAACCCAGACCCGACCCACTAACCCGACCCGACCCGCCTTAGCTTTGGATCGGGCCGGATCCGAAGACCCGACCCGTCCGCCCGTTAGCCCGCAACCCGCTAGCTCTCCTCCTCTTCCAAACGCTCAGCCGCTTGGTCTTCCGCCACCGGCCGGCCGCGCCGTTCCAGCTTCTGCAACCGCCGCCGCCGTCGCCGATTGACCTCCCTGCAACCGCTGTCCACTCGCCTCCGGCCCTGCAACCGTCGCCGCTCCCTCTCCTCTCTCCGGCTGCTATTTAAACTCTCTCCTCCGCCTTCATCCTTTCCCCCGACTTCCTCTCCACCACCGGCTGCTCCGCCTCCCTTCACCCTGCACCACCCAGCGCCGGCCACCTCCTCACCCACAGCTCCGCCGTGCCCAGCCTCTCCTTCCTCCTTCCTCCTTCCTCTTTCCTTCCTCACCTGAACCCTACCCCGAGCTCGAACTCCGGCCGACCCGAGCATCTCCGCCTCCAGACCTCGCCGTGGCCGCTGCAATGTCGTCGTCCGGCCGCCCTGGACCTCCCTGAGCCCTCGCCGGCCTTGCTCAGCCCTGACACGAGTCGGACACAGCAGAGGACATTGACACAGAAGCTCAGAACAGTAAACCCTAGCTTCTTTGTTTTGTGTCGGACACCGTGTCCAGGACACAGGACACAACTCGAGGACACGAAGGATTCGGTTTGTGGAACCCAGTTCAGGTATTCATAACTTTTTGCTCGTAGCTCGGATTTTGATTCCGTGAATTGTATCGTGTAGCCTGTATGACCCTCTCGGTGCCCGGACAAACCGCTCCGGGCATCGCGTCCTGTGGTGATCGCACACCGCGATCCAAAAACTGGAAAAACCAGACCCTGTTTCACCCCGGAACTGAGTACGCCCCGCCAAACGGGACGACTTGGTCGCGTGCGGTCTTTACCGATACGTGCGCGTCGTTGATACGGACGTGCAGAATTTCGCAGAAGCTGATTCGGATGTGCGTGCACACCGGAATCAGTGCGTATCCGCGGACATCGCCCCGTATCCGACCATTCTGATTCTCGCTGTAACTTAGTGTACACATGTCGGATCGAGACAAAACTTGCGCCATCGGACTCGTAGCAATACGCTGGTCCTGTGAGCCAAGTTTGGTTCGATCCTGAGAACGTTGACAAAATCGTGTGTCGTGGGCCCCACAGGCTCCACCCGACGGGCGATTTTGAGAACGGCTCATCGGAATCCAATTCTGGAAGTTCCGTTGGGTTCGTATCATCGTTCCTGACCTGTTGACACTAAGTTGGACTGATTTGGAGACCTTTGACCCTGACACGTTTTTCGGTACAAAGCGGCCCACATCTGGACCTCGTTTTGACCCGAAAATAACGTTTTTGCCCTTGTCTCCAAATTGGACTCAAGGACAGGCGATCCTAGCTGATTAATATCTTCTGGACCTGATGGTGATGTCTATTTCAGCAACCGGAGTACTGCCTGGAAATTCAGCTGAAGCCCGAGCTACAATTGGAACAGGAAACCCAGGCAAGTGTACCTTGCCATAAAATGCAGTTATTGATTCATTTTGATTCTCTTGCTTTAATTTCTGTGACTGTTGTACCTGCCCTATCAAGTACTTTATACCCAGGACACTTGACACAAAGCATGATATAGAATCTTCCTGATTATTCAAGGAGGTTTTGTATAGGATATAGATTTCATGACTTGAGCTTAGTTTTTATCCTGACTAGTTGCATTAGTTATGATCCTGTATGACATGGACATGAGACGTCGTGGACATGAGATGCATGATTACATTGGGTGGGGAGAGTATTACCATATCAAGGCTGAATATATATTATATTGTTATCTGGAAGTGTCCTAGTCTCTGACACAGAGCTTTGGCACCTGTACTGGCCCTTCGAGAAAACACTGCTATGGTTTCTTGTCACTGATCCTGTAGTAGTCTCAGCCTGAAGTATGATTAATAACTCTCATCTTGCATGATCACTTAGCTGGTTTAGTTACTTACCCTGTTATTTCTTTATTTCTGCACTGCATTATATTTTGGCTTGTGTTTTCTGTACCTTGCTATGTCCCCTGAGGACCTGGATCCGGATTATGTTCCCAGGGTTAGCAGACGAGATCTACCCTGATGTGTACGGAACTGGAGCACTACTCGGAGCAGTACCTGAACCTGAAGACGAAGTGATCGCTGAGGACTTCTCCTGAACAACTGCTTCGCCTTGCTCAGTCTTTATGGCAAATGGATTTTCTTTCCTGTTTAATTAAACTCTTTATTTCCTGATTCTGAGAACATTGTAACAGACTTAATATCGGATTATTCTCCGATTTTATTTACTTTGTCTGGTTGTGGTTTTATATTTTATTCGCTGATTTTGCTATCTTTACTCTGTGGATGAGAATAGTAAACCCTGACTGTTGTAATACAGCTTAAGTATGCCCTGATGGATCCATTAAATTGGGTTTGTCCATCGGTGCGTGCTGCTGGCCATTGCCACGTGTCCAGTCCCTCGATATTTTGGGACTGGGGCGTGACATGGTTTTTGTGGTGGCCCATGCAGGTCCACGACTAAATTGTTCGATTTCAACTTAGGGACCGAACAGGCCTGCAATAAGAATAGGATAAGTTTTTAGGATCTCATCCACTTGCTTGAATCGTTCTTGACATCTATCTCGGATTCGAATTAATTCCTTGACTTGCATCCTGCCTTGATTCTCCTGTGCGTCTTTTACAGTTTATTTTGGATGCAGAGTAGTGGATTCACAAGCAAGCAACGAGACTCCCGCAGGAACACCACAAGTTGCAGTTGTCTCCTACAACGATGAAGTGACACCAGTTGATGAAGGTCAATCAGCTCAACAAAGCAGTCCAACAAGTCCACACGACTCGAGGATCCAGCAAGATGACGTTCCACCATCGACGCAGTTTGCTCCACCTATGCCTACCATCCCACAAGGGCAAGCTATGGACGTGCAACAGCTGTTTCAAATTTACTACCCGATGATGCAAGCTTATCAGAAGGCTCAGCAAAGCCAAACGGAGGAGTTCGTTTGCAGACATAGCTCGGAGTTACGAAAGTTAATCAGCACCGTTGCAACGGACGTTGTTACTGCAGCACGGGCCATGGAGAGCATCACCAGGATAGAGTCCAGCCAGAAGCGGCCTCATGCACCAGACCAAGTACAGCAGGAAGGAGCCGCAAAGCGATCCCAGAAGAATCCACCGAGGGCAGCATCCAGAGCCTCATTCCTTCCTACTTGTTACTATTGTGGCAAGGTAGGCCATGTTGATAAGAAGTGCAGACGTAAGTTGGGACTGTGCTTGATTTGCGGATCCAGTAATCATTTAGCCAGAAGTTGCAAGATGCACAGAGGAGAAGCATCAACGGTTAACCAACCAGCGTTACCAGTACCGAGGCCAGCCTGTCCAGCTTTGGGAGCACCGCAACCGGAAGTTCAAGAAGTTCTACCACCATCTCCAGGAGAGAACCAGCCGAGGCCACCTTTGATACCCCAGGCCATACTCTTCCAGCAGGTCCAGCAGCAGAAGAAACCACCTCAAGGACGCGGTCAAGTTTTCGCGATGACTGTGGGAGACGCGCAGAACCATGGAGTTGCTAATGCGCGTAAGTTTTTGTAGTTCCGTTTCTAGCATTGCTTTAGTTCGTGCCTGCTGGTTCGTGACCCCAGACTTGACCTGATAACCTTGACCTGATAACTTTAACCTGTTAATAATTGATAACTTAGTGTTAACCTAGTAATTTAGAACTTGCCAATGATTCAGAATGTTTTATAAATGTTAACCAGATAAGTTTTGAAAGATAACCTGGTTTTCTAAAAACTGTAATTTTCTAGATTTCCCACATTTGGGAAATTGCATAACTTTTAATGCTTAGGAAAATAATTTTTCCTAGGTGCTCTTTGATTTTGATGTGCTTCGAACAATGGTTGCAACCGTGTCATCTCTGTTGACCGGTTAATCTTTGATTGCGAGGACGCAATCCTCTTAAGGGGGGTATATTGTAATCCCCCTGATTTTTAAAGAATTTTAATTATTGGATTTTTACATTTTTCTGGAATTTCTGGAATTTTCTGAGAATTTTCTCTAATTAAATTCAGGTTCTTTAATTATTAGAGGATTTTTTTTTAAATGTTAATAAATAAAATAAAATATTATGAAAATAATATTTTATGGTGTAAAATAGAAAACCAGACATAGGGTAATTTTCTGGGAATTTATTGGATCCCGGATGTATTTTTAAAGCCCTAAATACTAATTAAATTACTAAACCAAAACAAACCAGGTTTTTATTAAATAAACTAAATCAAACTGAACCAAACCGGGTTTATTTATTAAACCAAATTTCTTATCGGGTCGGATCCGGGTCCAACCCAGACCCGACCCACTAACCCGACCCGACCCGCCTTAGCTTTGGATCGGGCCGGATCCGAAGACCCGACCCGTCCGCCCGTTAGCCCGCAACCCGCTAGCTCTCCTCCTCTTCCAAACGCTCAGCCGCTTGGTCTTCCGCCACTGGCCGGCCGCGCCGTTCCAGCTTCTGCAACCGCCGCCGCCGTCGCCGATTGACCTCCCTGCAACCGCTGTCCGCTCGCCTCCGGCCCTGCAACCGTCGCCGCTCCCTCTCCTCTCTCCGGCTGCTATTTAATCTCTCTCCTCCGCCTTCATCCTTTCCCCCGACTTCCTCTCCACCACCGGCTGCTCCGCCTCCCTTCACCCTGCACCACCCAGCGCCGGCCACCTCCTCACCCACAGCTCCGCCGTGCCCAGCCTCTCCTTCCTCCTTCCTCTTTCCTTCCTCACCTGAACCCTACCCCGAGCTCGAACTCCGGCCGACCCGAGCATCTCCGCCTCCAGACCTCGCCGTGGCCGCTGCAATGTCGTCGTCCGGCCGCCCTGGACCTCCCTGAGCCCTCGCCGGCCTTGCTCAGCCCTGACACGAGTCGGACACAGCAGAGGACACTGACACAGAAGCTCAGAACAGTAAACCCTAGCTTCTGTGTTTTGTGTCGGACACCGTGTCCAGGACACAGGACACAACTCGAGGACACGAAGGATTCGGTTTGTGGAACCCAGTTCAGGTATTCATAACTTTTTGCTCGTAGCTCGGATTTCGATTCCGTGAATTGTATCGTGTAGCCTGTATGACCCTCTCGGTGCCCGGACAAACCGCTCGGGGTATCGCATCCTGTGGTGATCGCACACCGCGATCCAAAAACAGGAAAAACCAGACCCTGTTTCACCCCGGAACTGAGTACGTCCCGCCAAACGGGACGACTTGGTCGCGTGCGGTCTTTACCGATACGTGCGCGTCGTTGATACGGACGTGCGGGATTTCGCAGAAGCTGATTCGGATGTGCGTGCACACCGGAATCAGTGCGTATCCGCGGACATCGCCCCGTATCCGACCATTCTGATTCTCGCTGTAACTTAGTGTACACACGTCGGATCGAGACGAAACTTGCGCCATCGGACTCGTAGCAATACGCTGGTCCTGTGAGCCAAGTTTGGTTCGATTCTGAGAACGTTGACAAAATCGTGTGTCGTGGGCCCCACAGGCTCTAACAGACGGACAATTTTGAGAACGGCTCATCGAAATCCAATTCTGGAAGTTCCGTTGGGTTCGTATCATCGTTCCTGACCTGTTGACACTAAGTTGGACTGATTTGGAGACCTTTGACCCTGACGCGTTTTTCGGTGCAAAGCGGCCCACATCTGGACCTCGTTTTGACCCGAAAATGACGTTTTTGCCCTTGTCTCCAAATTGGACTCAAGGACAGGCGATCCTAGCTGATTAATATCTTCTGGACCTGATGGTGATGTCTATTTCAGCAACCGGAGTACTGCCTGGAAATCCAGCTGAAGCCCGAGCTACAATTGGAACAGGAAACCCAGGCAAGTGTACCTTGCCATAAAATGCAGTTATTGATTCATTTTGATTCTCTTGCTTTAATTTCTGTGACTATTGTACCTGCCCTATCAAGTACTTTATACCCAGGACACTTGACACAAAGCATGATATAGAATCTTCCTGATTATTCAAGGAGGTTTTGTATAGGATATAGATTTCATGACTTGAGCTTAGTTTTTATCCTGACTAGTTGCATTAGTTATGATCCTGTATGACATGGACATGAGACGTCGTGGACATGAGATGCATGATTACATTGGGTGGGGAGAGTATTACCATATCAAGGCTGAATATATATTATATTGTTATCTGGAAGTGTCCTAGTCTCTGACATAGAGCTTTGGCACCTGTACTGGCCCTTCGAGAAAACACTGCTATGGTTTCTTGTCACTGATCCTGTAGTAGTCTCAGCCTGAAGTATGATTAATAACTCTCATCTTGCATGATCACTTAGCTGGTTTAGTTACTTACCCTGTTATTTCTTTATTTCTGCACTGCATTATATTTTGGCTTGTGTTTTCTGTACCTTGCTATGTCCCCTGAGGACCTGGATCCGGATTATGTCCCCAGGGTTAGCAGACGAGATCTACCCTGATGTGTACGGAACTGGAGCACTACTCGGAGCAGTACCTGAACCTGAAGACGAAGTGATCGCTGAGGACTTCTCCTGAATAACTGCTTCGCCTTGCTCAGTCTTTATGGCAAATGGATTTTCTTTCCTGTTTAATTAAACTCTTTATTTTCTGATTCTGAGAACATTGTAACAGACTTAATATCGGATTGTTCTCCGATTTTATTTACTTTGTCTGGTTGTGGTTTTATATTTCATTCGCTGATTTTGCTATCTTTACTCTGTGGATGAGAATAGTAAACCCTGACTGTTGTAATACAGCTTAAGTATGCCCCGATGGATCCATTAAATTGGATTTGTCCATCGGTGCGTGCTGCTGGCCATTGCCACGTGTCCAGTCCCTCGATATTTTGGGACTGGGGCGTGACAGTCTGACCCTAGATACTTGCCACCTGGAGCTGGAGCTGTTTTCCTCAGATAGACGCTACTTAGTCTATCTGATTTTTCTGTGCTATTATTAGTTTTTGTAGTGGGCTTGTACCCACCAGTGTGTACTTTGACATTATCAGACTCAGTTTTATATATATCCAGCACTTATTTCCCTGACATTTTATTGTAGATGAGATAGATTTACCTGTTTTATACTTGTAGAATTTTAGGACAGCGTAGCACTTTCCTTTGGGTCCATTCGAAATGGATTAAGCCCTTGGTAACGTGTCAGCTGGCCAGTGACACGTGGCCTAGTTCCTGACATTTTGGGACTGGGGCATGACACTAGTCCTATGTACTTTTGGGACTGGGGCGTGACATGTTTTTGTGGTGGCCCATGCAGGTCGAGAGCATATTGTCTCGGTTACGTTACTGTACCGAACAAGCCTGCACCTAGGACTAGAGTATAGGATCTCATCCACAATTGACTATGATTCATCTTCCTCCTATCTGTTCTATTTGAACAATTGTATCCTGCTTGATTCCTGTACTTCCCTAATAAGTTCCTTGAGTATATATAGCCTTCTGCTAGAATATAGGAACCCCTGTTATTAGGATGATAATTAGAGTAGCACACCTATTAAGAATACAATGAGAATATAGACATACCACTAAGTTTAGAATATTTAGTGAACCCTAGAATTCCTTATCTTTAGATTGGTATACCATTACCCCTTGATGTATTAAGAAGACTTGAGAGTAGTATAGACACTACTAGAGATAGTTAAAAGTTTTACCATAATGTTTGACCATAGTATTGAGGAACCAATGGAGAACCAATTGAATATTAGGACTGAACCTAACCCTTATAGTTAGCTAGTATTGGAGAACTATAAACTTATATCATTGTCTTGTTATTAGTAGACAGCACCCTAGGAAGCCTAGAGAAATGCAATCAACACTTCTCCCTTGATCATACCTCGAACATTCAACTAGTATACCACTCCCCCTTGGAAAACCATGATGCTACCTAGAGCCCCTCTATTTCACATATTGTTCCTCTGTGACCTTAACGTTCGCTAATTGTACGACGACCAAAATTATGTTATTCTTTTCTTTATCTTTCAACTCGTGCCACCTGACACTTCTGATAGTAGGCCAAGTAATTTATTTCTTTGTTAAGGACACATTGTTTGCTAGGATTATAGTTGTAATCTTGAATTTTGAAATTGTGTGCTTAGTAGTTAGAACTTGATAGTTAAGTTATTCTTGTAGATTGAGACCTGGTGCTTATCCCTTAGTTTTAAATTGCGTAACTTGTACCACACCTCAATACGAGTTATATTTCCTTTCCCTTGAGGCCAGTAACTATTCCATTCTTACTATTGACACTTGCACTATGACTAAGAGTTAAGACGACCATGACCTATGTAATATAAGAGGATACCCTAACAAGTACCAAGACCCCTTCTCGAAGACCTTAACAGGAGCTTCTACGATACCCTTAAGACTGTCACAGTATTAGTTTATTGTTTTAAGTTGGGTAGTATACCTCACAACCTAGTATCACATAGTCTTTTGACCTATTATTTAAGTGTGATTGAACAACATTAATTGTATACTAGCATAAGACGACAGTGGTTATTCAGACAATAGAAGTTAGAGGTCCTTGCCCACATTTGGTCGACTAGCGACATAGACAAGGAGTTTTTTATTATTGTTGCTTAGTTTTTTTGTTTTGTGAACTTGAATTAATTTGTACCTCCTTTCATCATCATCTAGCGTACTTATATTTGTTGCACTACCTTGACTTATGCTGCTATTATAGCCTAGTTTTGCAAGCTTACTCTTTTATCGAGCTTGATCATGAGATATGTATTATTGGGGACGCCTACTAATACATTTCAGAATCAGTGTATTAAGGTCTAGCTAACCTTAGTGCGCTTGATTCGCCCTTCGTAATACTACTTTACGTGGATTGAGATATGTAGTGATTGGTAGACGAATATACTTACCCTAGTCATGTCTGAGCGTATCGTAGCGGCTACATAACTGTACTAATACGAGCATGTGAAAAGGAATTACCAAAATAGGATTTTAATCCACAACTACTTTAACAATTCCTATTTAAATTCTTTAAACGCCTTGATCCCGATACTTCTATTCTATTACCTCGCCCTTGAACTCTTTATTATTGATCTCCGTCTTCCCTTATTTCGGAAAGACGAAACCTCGTGCTTGGTATAAGTTTGATACACAGAGAGTACTAGATATACCCCATAGGCCGATCACATACTTGAGGATTACTCTTTCGTAATTAAGGACATATCATATAAGATATAATTGGCATGGAAGTTTTGAGGATTGAATGACATGAGTAAATAAATTAAGGAATATTTTTCTTAAAGTATATAGCCTTCTGTGATAGATGGATAAATTCTAAGTTGGGTAGCAGTGCATTGGCAACTCGAGAGGAATTTCTTTTAGATTGTGATCGAGTAAGATTAGATTGGGAGAGGTTCAAGCCATTTAATTTTGAGAATTTTAGAAGAATGACTAAGATGATGAGGATTAATGAATTTTAAAAATCTTGATATTGAGAACCCAATATTTATACCTTAAGTACATAATTTAAATTTTTGAGTATTGAAGGTAAAATCATCCATTTGAATTTGAAGGATAAATATATAATTTCAGACTTGAACATTGGTGGACTGCATTTAAATTATTTTTCAATTTGATGATTTAAATTAAAAATTAAAATTTGATGGTTGGACTACCTATTTGAAATATTGAGGATGTGAATGGAATTTAAAAAGTTGAAGAATACAAAAAAAAAAATTATAAGTGAAAATAGGAATAATATTGGACTCGAATTACTTCTAGAGGAGATTATGATAGTTGGAGATCGTGAGGTAAAATTTGATATGGGTTATTTAAATCTTGAAGATATTATATTGATTCAATTTAAATTTGGATATTGATGATTTGGAAAAGTGAGAAGAGATTACAATAGGTTGAATTTTGATTTGAACAATGATTATCTTAATTTTGAAGTGATCGCGATAGATTTGAATAGATTTTTTTATTCAAATTTTTGGAAGAGATTGCGATTGACGTACCTTATGTACGAATGTGAAGGATTTAACAAATTATACCTTATTTTAATTTCGAGGACGAAATTATTTTAAGTTGGGTAGATTGTAAACTCCCTCACCCAAAATAGGTATTTTGTGTATATTTTATATTATTATATTTATTATAGATGTTGAATTTATTTAGAGTATTCTCTTAGTTAATTAGAAAATAAATTTTTTTAGTATATTTACTTATATAAATATTTATTTAGAATTATTTTTAGGCAATTTTAGATTATTGAGATTTTTTTCATAATTTTTAGTTAATTAAAAACTAGTAATACTAACTTTCTAGGACTTTGAAGAATTTATTTTATGTTCAAAATTAATTAAAAATATTCCAAAATTTTATTTTAAGTTCTAAATAGTCAAATATATTTTCTAGAATTTTCTGGAAATTTTCTGAATACTTTTAGTATTTATTGGGAGTTATTTAGACTAATAACTAATTTTTAGGACTTGTAGAATTTATTGTGCAAGCCCAGGAATATAGAATGGACCCACTTTATTTTCTAGGGTTTATAATATTATTATATTTTTTCTGGAATTATTTCAGAATTTTTGGAATAATGTTAGTATTTATTTTTAGTTAAATGGATAAACTAATGTTTAGAGCTTCTCCTAATTATAGTAGTAAACTTATGAATATAAAATTATCCCAAATATTTTTTTAGGGTTTATAGGTTCAAAATATATTTTATGTAATTTTTCCAGATTTTTATGATTATTTTTAATATTTATTTGGAGTTATTTAGATTTAAAATGACTTAAATAATGTTTTGATAAAGGCAAATCAAAAACAAATAATATAACAAAAACCATCCAATCAGATTCTGACACGTGTCAGCCTATAAATATCCATTCAGCCGCAGGTACATCCCTATATATATATATTATTATTATAACCCTAATTATCCCATTATTTTAGAGAGAGAGATTTTGGAGAATTGCCATCTAGGGTTCCTTCATCTTCCACAAGCCATTGCGCATAGCTCCGGACTCCAAACGAGGCCTAGTTTCTTGCGTTAGAAAGATATTGAGGTTAGCTTTCTTATTATATAATTTATTTTATGAAATTATGAGTATTAAATTCTGGAAAATTCGTAGAGCACAGCATGTCCGAAAATAGACGTGTTTCAATATTTTCGCGATTCCGGAAGAACTAGGAATCAGAATCATGAACCGTTTAAAGTTTCGGAAAGCTAATGTCGAGATCATTGACATATGTTTTTCCCAGAATTTAATTCGAAGTATTTATATACTGTTAATTCTGTAGAACTTTTAGGTTAGAATTTAACCATCGGTGCACAATACAAAATTTGTATGTGCCATAATTCCCAAACGAATTTGAATTCGGACGATCCGTAAATTCTAGCATATTTTTGACGCTGCATTCTACAGAAAATCATCCATGAAAGTTGAGTTTGTGTCGGTTGACTTTTCGGTCAACAGATCGCCTCGATTTGCGTGCCAAGTCCCGAGTTGATAAAATTCAGTTTCTTTGGATAAAATTTAGGAATTAACATAAAAATCAGAATAATAAGATTGAAATAGGATTTTAGAGTAATTATTCAAGAATTAAATAAATTAAAATAAATTATCTTTTGACGTGATAAATTTGTAATACATAGGCTATTTGGACTGTGACTTGGACTCTGATTCATACCAGCAGCAGGACCCCAGGCAAGATACCTTGCCAAATTGTTACAGTACTTTTGCATGCTATTTATATTTCTTTATATTTATTACAATCTGTATATTTCTTGCATGTGTAGTTTTTTTTCAGTCATTACTATGTATTAGATATGTTGACACACACATGGCACTTAGTATCATGAGAGGACAATCATTAGGCGTATGGGCTTTTAACCACTCTGGTAAACCGTAGTATATAGTTCGCACTACGGGCGTGTGTCGCGCTGGTCGCTACCCCAGAGGTATGTCGATTTCTGTAGAGTCGCGCTGGTCGCTACCCCAGAGGTATGTCGATTTCTGATGTTCTAGACGGGTGTGTGAGTTATGAGGCTTAGATCGAGTAGCCTACCCTTGCCCATACGTCAAAAAGTTGTCCTCATTTGCATTCATATAGATGGTCTTGTATAGCGTACTTATTTATTTTCAAATAATATGCATGTTTACTGTATTCAAATTGGCTCATATTTTCTGTATCTTGTTACGTCCCTCTGAGGACCTGGTCCTCTACCAGGTGTATCTGTTCTTGAGTAATTGCAGGAGCGCAGATTTGGATGATTACTTGTGTTGCGAGGATGTCTTCTCTTCGAGGCCATGGTCGTTAGCTGGTATTCCTATATTGTATTTGTTGTGTTGTACTTTTCCATTAGAGTTGGTAGTGGATTTGTTTCCATCCAACTATCATCCTTAGATATTTATGTTGAGATCTAGTTATATAGATGCTGGTTATTATTTATATCTGATTTTCGCGGATGAGATTTAGATTATACCCTGTGACTTGTGATACATTTTATACCACTTGTGGATTGATATTCATATTACAGCGTACGTGTGGATTTTGGTTTCCATATATTGGAGTTGCCATATCCATGCGGCTGGCATGCTTACGTGTTCCTAGTCCTATGTACTTTTGGGACTGGGGCGTGACACTAGTGGAGGGATGTTCCGTACCTGCCGAAGTACATGCCCTTTAAATTGAATCTATTCGATGGAAAGACATTCCCACGTCAATAAATGAGTTATTTTGAGACTACAACATGGCACCTACCTTGCAGTGACGCACTCCTCTCCAATATTTTTGTGGGGGCATTGTTCGGGATAGCATTCGACTGGTTTTGCAGCCTACAAGATAACTGTATCTCATCGTTTGACGACTTCAAGAGTCTTTTTCTTAAAAGATTCTATGACGGAGGAAGCGACATGATGATGTCCTCCCTAATGGATGTGACCCAAGGGAAAAGGGAACTCGCCCAAAATTATATTGAGTGTTTTCGACAAAAAGTACTGAGATTGCCTCCAGGCAATCCTGAGTCGACATTGATGGACATTATCACGCTCCGATTCCATATAATCGAAAGTCGTCCCCCGAGCGTGATGTCGTGCATGCCTAGGTTGCACAACGCATAAGGCCAAGATATTTTATATAACGAGTACATATTCAGAGTACGTAGATAATTGAACACAATATTGAAATATAAAAAAGTTCTCTTTATTAATAATGAACATATTTTACAAACTCTTGAATGAGTCAGATAGTTGTCGCACGGGCTTACAAAAGTGGACGCAAAATGAGATAATTGTTCGGTATATTACATTATTTTACTAAAAATTTAAAGTTATAGACACCTTCGGACGAAGCTATCGCCTTTCCACAGAGCTGCATAAGGTATGTGCACTAGCTCCTAGAAATTTCAAAACACGCTTCAGGGGCATGAACTGGACATGCCGGTAGGTAGACTGGATTGAAAAGTTGCTCTAGCTTCTTGTAGGATCTCCTTGGTGCGGGAAACATGTTGCAACGAGGATCAGTACATCAAAATGCACTGGTAAAAGCGAGCTAACCCAACTATACCAATCAACACGTTATTTATATAAAGCTTGCAAGTTATTATGTGGTCTTTCTATCTTGTCTTAGTTTATTTTACAAGCAAGCATTAGATATGAAAGTTTACAGAAATAAATATGCCACCGTTCGGTGACTTTTACCTGCCCGTCTGAACCACCTGCACAATACTTACCATGACCTTCCCTGATCACGTAGACATAACTAGCTTGCATATTTTAAATATACGAGGGATCACTGGCATAATGCCATAAAGGATGAGTTATAATCTTAAGACGAGAATGATATGCAAAGCAGGTGGCGAGCCACGCTACATGTCCATTCCGTCCATACAGACGACTATACAGATCGTTCCGTCTGAATCGGATCGGTCCCAGTGCCCCGACGATCGTCCGCAGAAACCAGAAGGAGGAAGTTGCATTCATTCATGGTCATAGACAAACTTGTGCACAGGGGTAAGTTCCTCGAAGCGGTGCACCGAGGCCATGGGACCGCTTCGCCCTAGTAGGAACATAGGTGCTAAAGTACTTGCATTAGAAGTTCAGGACCTTCAGTGAGGCTAGCTCTCTGCACTGAACGGGGCACTAAAACTTCAATAATGTCGTGATAGCTTGGCCAGTGACCTTCATATAGATAGGGTGCATGCTAATAATGTCTTGTGCAAGCAGATTATATTATTATTCATAAACAGGGATGGCTGAATGACAGTGGGTAAGAATCACCAAATATGGTCATCAATATATGTGTTCATTATATTCTTGAGATATGAATTGTTAATTGAACTTAAGGCAACATAGCAAGATCACAATAATAACTGATGCTTTCATATATCTACTTAGTGTTGGCTTTTTAGGTGAGATTGGTTGCGGCCGCTCACCAGTACATGTTGCATACTAAACCATGTTTGTGGGCATCCTCAGGTGCTGGAGATTTGGCTACTGCGAGAGAACATTGAAGGTTTTGGTCTGACTCTTTAGAAGTCTTGCACTTGAAGCTTCCAAGTGTAGAAAAAGACTATAACTGAAGGTGGTCCATGAGTTTTAATATTTCAATAAGGGATATGATGTATGGAGCAATGTTGTATCGTATTTTAATATTTTTGCAAGTTGTAAGCCAAGTTTGGCATTTTTATCTCGGCCGTTCGAGGGCCTTATATTTTTATTTCAGAGAATTTTAAATAAAGAGCTATTTCCATTTCAAATATGTGTTCAATTTTTCTATGAATGATGTATTTTCTATCTTCAAATATCTATGTTACAAAATAAGAATGAGCATGCCTTGTATAAGTGCAACCCCAGGATTGTACGGCATCATGCCAAGCGATGTCGACGGCTCTGCAGGACCAGGGTATGGGAAGCTCAAGCGAGGATGTTCGGTTTTGCGGAACAGGGGCGTGACATACCACATTATCCTATTCAGGAGGATAGGGTTGCCAGATCCCAAGCTTCTAGAGCCTGTCTTGGTTGTCCCAAGCATCGACGCGGGCGCGCAAGTCCATAAAAGTTTCCTATATATCGTCTGGTAGAAGATGAGCAGAGGATCGAGGTGTTGTCTAACTACTTATAACCTGAGGAGCCGGATGAGGCATACCGGATTCCTTATTAGTTCTCTGGTCTGGGTTTGTCCGTCCCGGGGCTTACGGCTGTGTTGGGATGATACTCTCTCTGAGTTCCATCACTATGTGAGTCAGAGTCTGCATTAAAGTTCTCAGAGCCTGCATCATGGCTTTGAGTGCCATAAGGCGTTGTTGGTTACTGGATTCTATGTCATGCTTGTCTCCTACCATGTACACTGTCATTAAGTGGGAGGAGGCGGACGGGAAGCTAGATGCCTCACTTTTTGCCTTCGATGTTTGAGTATCATTGTCCTCGGGGAGAGTTGGTAGTGTGGTATTACTTTCATTATTGGAGGGATTGCTACCCCCAGTCTCAGTTGTAGGCTCGTCCTGGAGTGTATGGCTACCCCCAGCTAAGCTAGCATCCGTGTAGCAGTCCCCCGGTGTTCTATGATAATCCATCCTTCCAAAAGGGGGTCTCCTACATGTAGATAATTAAGAAAAATTTATAATTGCTCCATAAATTCTCTATTGCACAAACACCTAAGAATAAAAATTAAATAAAATCTATTTCCTCTAATTAGCTACTAATTAATATAATTCAATTAATTAATTAATTAATTACTTATTACGGTTTTTGAAATTAGGGGTTTTATATTCTACCCAACTTATAAAAATTTTGTACTCAAAATTGGCACTACACATATTCATAATGAATCACTATAGCTATTACACTTTATTTCCATCTAGCAGTACTTTCCAAAAGTCATGGTCTGTCATTCTAACACCTCCTTATTTATTGTCCATACAATATTCTATCATCCTCTAACTCGTCTATGCTACCCAACTTACAAAAGTTCCACTAGTAGTCAAAGTCTCTTGCGGCTATTGTCTAGGTTGTAAGACGAATTTATTGGGTCGAGAATCTTGGGATACCTGTCTGGAATCTCACAACCATAATTTTTTCTTTGTAACCGTCAAGTATCGTAGTCTAATACTGCCATGCTACCTGACCAATATGTCTACAAATACTTCAACTACTCTACTACAACGGTCTAGCTGCAGTTGTCGCTACTTTGCCAGCGATTTGTCATAGTTGTCAGTTTGTAACAAGTGCCTTCAATTCTTTCCTAGGCATAGTCTAAGTTTTAGGGCAACACTTTAGGTCTTGACTAACTTTATAAAAATATTAGGAGTATGAACTATTTCAACAATCTAAGAGATTCCTATTGGGCTAAATGATGCTACTTAAGGGTTAAATTAATAAAAGAATACAGATATTGCTATAGTGCATATACATAAGGGTTATCGTTATGAACTCATCTTTTAGTTATTAATCATTTACTAGACCATTTATGTTTTTAACTAACAGAATAAGGGTGAGGTTGAAGTAATTCAAACAGTTCGTAATGGCGCGAAAGGATACGACTATGATAGGAAGAGTTAAGTACGAGATACAGAATGGATAGAGAAGAGAAGATGAGCCACCCAAGAGGGCGAGATGGTGATAGGAAGAGAATACTACTACTGCTACGCGTGATATTTATTAGCATTGCGTGTATGCCATCTGTCGCGCCCCGATCCCGTAGGGGCCGATCCCGTAGGGCCTATCGTCCTCGCTTGGTCCCTACGGAACCATTCGTCCTCGCTTGGTCCCTACGGAACCGTTCGTCCTCGCTTGGGCGCGATGCCGTGCAAGCCTAAGTTGCGCTTGCACCAGGCAACGTACCTGCACAAGACAAGTTAGACAAAATATACATATATAGGCACAGAGTAAAACGCAGAGAACCAAAGTTGAACACATTTGATAAGCACACAAAATACTTCCATTTTATTGAATACTGAAGATTTGGATTACAAAATGCTTGCTTGGCTGAGTTACAAATATGCCTCGGAAGGCTTACAACTCTTTTTACATTCCCAAAACTAGCCACAACGCCCATTACATTATGCCCTTGTAGTAGGACCAAAATAACCAAAATATCTAGCAGAAGAAGAGTAGCCCACTGGAGAGGTAAGCAGCGAAGGAAGCAGCACGAACACAGTCCTAAGGAAGGGTGCGCACACGCTGATTCAGGTTCAGGATGCTTGCCAAACTCTCGCTCCCAGCACCTGGATATTTGCCCACAAACGTGGGTCAGTACTACCACATGTACTGGTGAGCGACCGTGGCCAAACTCACCTTAGAAATCCACACTAAGTAAGCATATGAAGCTAGCATTATTAGGTGATCTTTCTCGTTGTCTAGTTTCTTTTTAGCAATTCATGTAAGGAAACATAGACGATATAGCATATGCATATTGATAATTCTTACCCACGGCCGAGCGGTTATCCCTGCAGCAGACACACAAGTTAGCCACAATTTGCATATGATAACTTATGAATCAATAAGGCATCAAGTGTTAGGTATGCAAGAAGGTAAACCTAGCATGCGCCCTAACTATATGATGGTCCCCTCCACGGGATTAGTAGTTGGGACGTACAAGTCCAATCTCACTAATAGACGAGTCTCGGTCTACCCAAGGACGTACAAGCCTTAGGTATCTAGATCTCTTCCGGCCGAACGATCCCCAGTGCCCCAGGGACCGCCCGAGAGATAAACCTTGTGCACAAGTTGTCCTGACCAAATGCATGAATGCAAGCCCTATCAGAAAAATATGCTATCATGCAACTGATGAACCAAGCACACAAGTCTATCTCTTTTTTCTCCTTTTTTTCTCATTCTCAAGCTCAAGTCCAGAGTTCTCTCGCCACAATACTCAATGCACAGCATACAAGGGACAGTTAAGCATTCCATAAGCAACTAGTAAGTTAGCTGTTCTATACTTGAAGCATGCAATACTTTCTTTCTCTTTTAGCTTATCTTTTTAGTGAGCCAGCATATTTATGTGAACTAGAGATTCTTTATTAGGCATGCAAACTTAAAGGATTCATCGAAGGGCCTAAGCCACTCACCTAATGAACCGAACGAGGGGATGGGGAAGCCTAAGCGACGTTCACTCTTTGGTTATGCGTCCTGAAAATGCAACAATACTTGATTAGCATACTTCGATCTCTTTCCCTTACGATTCGAAAAGAAAGCGCAAGCGAGAAGGCGAAATCATGAAAACCAAGTCATCGAAAGCAACTCAAAACACAAAGCAACACAAAACCAAGAAGCAAAGCAACCAACGAAAACTCTTGGACTTATTTCAATAGAAGCCGCTCGATTAATTCGAAGGGTTCATTGCACTTCGTCCGTGTTGATTTGGCGGTAAGGTTTCCCCGAGACTCGATTCTCAACCGAGTCGAAGCAGCGTAGTGTTTCTTAAGTAACTGTTTGGAGCGGGGCATTACATACTACCCCACTGAGAAAAAGTTTCGTCCCGAAACTTAAGAAATCAAGAAGGCGATATTCGATGCATCAAGAGATCAAAGGAAACAGACTCACCAACATCGTGTCCACTCTCATCACGCTCAATATTCAACTGATAAACTCTTGGCCTTCTTATCTGATCAGTTGGTTCCAGAGCAGGACCCGGAGGGGTCTGAGTCTCAACCCGAGCAGTCTTATTGTTTCCACTCTGGTATGGCGGCGGAACCGTCTGGTTTTGGCAGTTCACTGCCTGATGCCCTTTTTCACCGCAGTTATAACACTCCCTTTTTGCACCACGACAAATATCTATGGTATGGCCTGGTTTGTGACAGTAATTGCATATAGGACCTGGGCGCCGCTCGCCTGCTGTTTTCTTTTCTCCATCATGGTATCTTTTAGCAGGAGGGTTTCGAGGAGCGGTTGCCTTTTCCACAGCACCTTGCGGCGTAAACTGCTCGTTCTGTACCGCTGCCTCGAATGCTTGAATGTATGTTTTGCACTCCCGGTTCATAACATCTTTCCTTAGATTATCGTTTAAGCCTTTTATGAACCGATGTGTGCGGGCTCCCTCATCGGGAATCATCGAGCTAGCGAACTTAGCAAGTTTGGAGAATTCCGACTCATAATCTTCGACGGACATGCTCCCTTGCTTCAGTTCGGTAAACTCGTCTTCTTTTCTCTGCTTGACAGCTGGTGGGAGGTAATGTGCAAGGAATGCTTCTTTGAACATTCCCCAAGTGATCCTGCCATCCTGATGCTTGGTGGCAAGGTCTGCTTTCTTGACTTCCCACCAATCGTGCGCACGTAACCGCAGCTGCATATCTGCGCACGCCACCCTCTTGTTCGCAGGTATTGAGGCAAAGCTAAACAAGCTCTCCATCTTCGCGATCCAGTCCATCACCTTATCCGGCGTGGTCCTGCCTTCAAACTCCGGAGGGTTCAACTTCAGAAACTCAGCGCCTTTAAAGGTAGACTTTCCGGCCGCGCGAGGAGGCTCATTTGTTTCTGCTAATCCTGCACCTTGAGGCATGGTCGGGGCAGTCACAGGTGTTGCGGTCGTGCCCGATGCACCACTGTGCGCTGCTAGTGTTGTCACAATTTGAGTCAGGGAGTCAAGCTCTTTTGTTGTGCCGAGGCCCTAGCATCTGCTTGTTGTTGCTGAGCCTCGAATCGTTCTTGTTGCGCAGCATGACGATCATTTTGATTCTGTAACATTGCAATTAGTCTATCCAATTGATCATCGCTCACACTAGCTGCGCGCGATGACTCAGGGTTACCAGCACCTGTTTTTGTCATCTTTGCTGCAAAAGAAAGTAGCTTGCATTAGTCTCATAACGTATTATGGACTTATTGTATGGGGCGTTGGGTTTTTCACACTCTTAGGGGCCTTCCATACTCTCGATTTACTTCTTATAGATTTGAAATCTATTTTCGAAATTCGGGACTTTTGAAATCGCTTGAAAACTTATATCATTTCGAAGACGATGTTTGAAGAGGCCAAGGACGTAAAGCCATGCTCTGATACCACCTGTCGCGCCCCGATCCCGTAGGGGCCGATCCCGTAGGGCCTATCGTCCTCGCTTGGTCCCTACGGAACCATTCGTCCTCGCTTGGTCCCTACGGAACCGTTCGTCCTCGCTTGGGCGCGATGCCGTGCAAGCCTAAGTTGCGCTTGCACCAGGCAACGTACCTGCACAAGACAAGTTAGACAAAATATACATATATAGGCACAGAGTAAAACGCAGAGAACCAAAGTTGAACACATTTGATAAGCACACAAAATACTTCCATTTTATTGAATACTGAAGATTTGGATTACAAAATGCTTGCTTGGCTGAGTTACAAATATGCCTCGGAAGGCTTACAACTCTTTTTACATTCCCAAAACTAGCCACAACGCCCATTACATTATGCCCTTGTAGTAGGACCAAAATAACCAAAATATCTAGCAGAAGAAGAGTAGCCCACTGGAGAGGTAAGCAGCGAAGGAAGCAGCACGAACACAGTCCTAAGGAAGGGTGCGCACACGCTGATTCAGGTTCAGGATGCTTGCCAAACTCTCGCTCCCAGCACCTGGATATTTGCCCACAAACGTGGGTCAGTACTACCACATGTACTGGTGAGCGACCGTGGCCAAACTCACCTTAGAAATCCACACTAAGTAAGCATATGAAGCTAGCATTATTAGGTGATCTTTCTCGTTGTCTAGTTTCTTTTTAGCAATTCATGTAAGGAAACATAGACGATATAGCATATGCATATTGATAATTCTTACCCACGGCCGAGCGGTTATCCCTGCAGCAGACACACAAGTTAGCCACAATTTGCATATGATAACTTATGAATCAATAAGGCATCAAGTGTTAGGTATGCAAGAAGGTAAACCTAGCATGCGCCCTAACTATATGATGGTCCCCTCCACGGGATTAGTAGTTGGGACGTACAAGTCCAATCTCACTAATAGACGAGTCTCGGTCTACCCAAGGACGTACAAGCCTTAGGTATCTAGATCTCTTCCGGCCGAACGATCCCCAGTGCCCCAGGGACCGCCCGAGAGATAAACCTTGTGCACAAGTTGTCCTGACCAAATGCATGAATGCAAGCCCTATCAGAAAAATATGCTATCATGCAACTGATGAACCAAGCACACAAGTCTATCTCTTTTTTCTCCTTTTTTTCTCATTCTCAAGCTCAAGTCCAGAGTTCTCTCGCCACAATACTCAATGCACAGCATACAAGGGACAGTTAAGCATTCCATAAGCAACTAGTAAGTTAGCTGTTCTATACTTGAAGCATGCAATACTTTCTTTCTCTTTTAGCTTATATTTTTAGTGAGCCAGCATATTTATGTGAACTAGAGATTCTTTATTAGGCATGCAAACTTAAAGGATTCATCGAAGGGCCTAAGCCACTCACCTAATGAACCGAACGAGGGGATGGGGAAGCCTAAGCGATGTTCACTCTTTGGTTATGCGTCCTGAAAATGCAACAATACTTGATTAGCATACTTCGATCTCTTTCCCTTACGATTCGAAAAAAAAGCGCAAGCGAGAAGGCGAAATCATGAAAACCAAGTCATCGAAAGCAACTCAAAACACAAAGCAACACAAAACCAAGAAGCAAAGCAACCAACGAAAACTCTTGGACTTATTTCAATAGAAGCCGCTCGATTAATTCGAAGGGTTCATTGCACTTCGTCCGTGTTGATTTGGCGGTAAGGTTTCCCCGAGACTCAATTCTCAACCGAGTCGAAGCAGCGTAGTGTTTCTTAAGTAACCGTTTGGAGCGGGGCATTACACCATCTGGGTAGAATAGTCATACATCCTCATAACTGCTAAACTATCTTATATATAATTCTACGTCTATCTAAGATCTTGTGTCACAATGGGGTCATGAGTATGAAATGACACATATAACTAAGGTCGTACATGTATCTACGACTTCATGTGTCGGTGCTCCTTATTTGTCATCATGAGTGCTTGGCCTATGGGATATATCTGGTACTATCCGTATATCAACTTATACTAAGCACGAATGTTCATCTTTCCGAAATAGGGGAATTCAGAAAACAACAATAAAGAGTTCAAAGAGGAGATGATAGAATACAAGTACGAAATTCAAAGGGATTAGAGAATTCGAAAGGGAGTTGCCAAGGCAGTTATGGATTGAAACCTTATTTTGGTAAATTCCTATTCACATGTTCACATCAGAACAGTTATGTACCTTACATGATATGCTCTGACCAGTCTAGAGGGCAAGTATATTCGTCTAACAAGTTGAGTCAACTATATCTCAATCCACATAAAGTAGTGATACAAAGAGCGAACCAAGTGCACTACGGTTGATCAGGCCATAATACGCCGATTCTGATTTAGACAATGTATTAGTGTGGGCCCCCAATAATACATATGTCATGAACAAGCTCAATAAAAAAATAAGCTTGCAAAACTAGGCTATAATAGCAGCATAAGTCGAGGTAGTACAAAAAAATATAAGTACGTTATGATGGAGGAAGGTACAGAATAACTTAAGTTCATCAAGAAGACCGGTGTTGTCTCTACAGTTGCCATACAAATTTTTTGTCTAAGTCTAAAGTCAACCAAATTGGTGTATGGGCCTCTAAGTTCTACAGTCTAGATACACTAAAGTTCTATAGTCTAGATAAATAATATCTTCTTATGCAAGCCTATAGTTGGCGTCATTCAATTACACTTTATTAATGGGGGCAATAGGACTATGTGTTACTAGGTTATGATACATACTATCCAACTTACAATAATTTAACTAATAGTGTTATTGAATACTAGAGGGTATATACCTAGTACAAGTTATCTTCCTAACCCCTACACGAGAGAAGATTGACGTTGAGAAGGGATCAAGCAAGATGCAAAGCAAGCAATCAAATGAGAATGCGAAACAATCAAGGGAGGTGATTAAGTAAGTGGATGAGATTCTATATTCTAATTCTATGCGCAGGCTTGCTCGGTACAGTAACGTAACCGAGACAATATGCTCTCGACCTGCATGGGCCACCACAAAAATATGTCCCGTCCCAGTCCCAAAATATGTAGGACTAGGAACACGTAAGCATGACAGCTGTATATATATGGCAACTCCAATATATGGATACCATAATACACACGTACGCTGTAATATGAATATAAACTAACATGTGGTATATATATAGTCACAAGTCACAGAAATACTAATCCCATCCACACCACAAGTCATAGGAAAGAAATAACTATACTAGAATAATGAGTCTGAATAATCCAAAATAATAGTCGGGTGAAGACAAATCCACTGCCAATGACTATATCAAAACTAAAATGAGGGAGAAGGGTATATCTCCAATATAAATAAGATGATGATATAAATGTATCAACAAAGCGATCCATCGCTAGAGATGATCAAGGATGCTCAGAAGGGAAGACCTCCTCGGAAGGGATACGTAGTAAGCCTGATCCGTGCTCCTGCTAATAGTCATGAACATCTACACCTGAAAAGGGACCAGGTCCTCAGAGGGACGTAACAAGATACATAGAAGCAAGCCAAATTGAATACAGTAAACATGCATAATGTTTGAAAATATATAACTACGTTGTACAAGACAATCTATATGAATGCAAATGAGGACAAATTTTCGACGTATGGGCAAGGGTAGGCTACTTGATCTAAATCTTATAACTCACACACACGTCAGGGGACATCATCAGCCGACATACCGCGGGGGTAGCGACCCTCGTGACACCATCAATCGACATACCACGGGGGTAGCGACCATCGGACATGACTACCATAGTGCGTGCTAGTTACTACGGTTCACCAGAGTGGTTAAAGCCCATACGCCTACTGATTGTCCTCTCATGATACTAAGTGTCATGTGTGTGTCACCGTGCTCCTGCGAATAGTCATGAACATCTACACTTGAAAAGGGACCAGGTCCTCAGAGGGACGTAACAAGATACATAGAAGCAAGCCAAATTGAATACAGTAAACATGCATAATGTTTGAAAATATATAACTACGTTGTACAAGACAATCTATATGAATGCAAATAAGGACAAATTTTTGACGTATGGGCAAGGGTAGGCTACTTGATCTAAATCTTATAACTCACACACACGTCAGGGGACATCATCAGCCGACATACCGCGGGGGTAGCGACCCTCGTGACACCATCAATCGACATACCACGGGGGTAGCGACCATCGGACATGACTACCATAGTCCGTGCTAGTTTCTACAGTTCACCAGAGTGGTTAAAGCCCATACGCCTACTGATTGTCCTCTCATGATACTAAGTGTCATGTGTGTGTCAACATATCTAATATATAGTAATGACTGAAAGAAACTACACATGCAATGAATATACAGAAATATAATAAATATACAAAAATATAATAAGCATGCAAAGTATTGTAAGCAATTTGGCAAGATATCTTGCCTGGCACGGAAGCTGCAAAGTGTAACGTCCAGGAGTCAAGTACACAGGATCAGGAACTACGGCCTCAGAATGAACGTCTCCGAATGCTGAAATAAACATCACCAACATTCTCACAATAAGCGAGATAGCTAGAAAACACTACCCTTTCGTCCAATTTGGACATAGGAGCAAAACGGTAATTTCGGGTCAAAGCGGGATCCACAGGTGGCCCACTTTGCACCGAAAAGCATGCCAGGGGTAAAGGTCTCTAAATGAGACAAATTTATAGGTCAAACCAATTCTAAACGTCAATACGAAACTCAATGGTACGCCCAATTTTAGATTCCGGTGAGCCGAACATAAATTCACCCAAAAAGTCAACCGTGGGGCCTACAAATAGGCAGCTTGGTCAACTGTCTCAGAATCGCGTGAAACTTGGGTCACAGGACCAGCGTGATACCACGAATCCAATGGCGCAAGTTACGTCGCGTTCTGACGAGCGTATACTAAATGGTGCGGTATTTTACAAAAGTTGCGATACGAGGATTTTTTGCGGATACGGGGTGATTTCGACGCGCACACGCGTCCAAATCAGTTTTCGTGAAAGCCCACACGTCTGGATATACCGTTCGCACCTTTCGGTACACTTGGTACACGACGGGGCGGTCCCGTTTGGCGGGACGCGCTTCGTATCACAAATTTTTGTGTTTCGAAAAACCGGTTTTTATTTAGTTTTAACCTAATTTAATTCAGCATACAACATCAAATAAAATAATATAATTGACAGAAAATAATCTAGGTTAGTTGATCTTCACATAGCAAAAGGAATTTCTAAGTTCGAATCTCTGTGGTGGGAGATACGAGTACGTAAACACTGATGTTTACAACAGTTTTCCTGGAATCAAAAGTGGTCATTTTTCTTCGACTTGGCGTCGATTTTTACCTAGGTTTGCACGTTGCACGATGGAAACTAATCTACGGGATTGGAAGAGGGATAGGTCGGGATCATACCGGTGAAGATGGGGTCGAGTTTGGTTGAACGAGGAAACGGGAATCTATGCGTGAACAGAACTAAGTTGCTGCAGTTTCTGGGGTGCTCGTGCGGGGGCACGGCGGCGAGCGGCCCGGATTTAGGGGGCTCTGGGGTTTCGGCGAGTGGCTCTGGGGTTCCGACGGCGGCGCTCAGGGATTTAGGTTTAGGGTTTGGGTTAGGGTTTTTTGGGATTATATATATATAGAGAGAATGAGAGAAGGGGGGGGGCTCCACGCGCGCGGGGGGTAGGGGGGTGAAAAAAACGCTGGTGCTGCTGTTAGTTTTTTAGGTGGCTTAACGGGTTGGGGCCTTAGGATAGCGGGTTAGTTTAGGTAGCGGGTTGGGTTTAGAGTTATAATGGGTTAGGGTTTCTATTTCCTTATTCTTTCTTTTTCTTTTATTCTTAATCCTTTTCATTTCTATTTTCCTTATTCCTTTTCTATTTTCTTTTATAATAAACTATATATATATATATATATATATATATATATATATATATATATAGAAAATTTTAGAAATTATATTAGTGCATACCATTAAGCTATCAACTGTCCACAGGGTCTCCTACATGTAAATAATTAAGGAAAATTTATAATTGCTACATAAATTCTCTATTGCACAAACACCTAAGAATAAAAATTAAATAAAATCTATTTCCTCTAATTAGCTACTAATTACTATAATTCAATTAAATAATTAATTAAATACTTAATACGGTTTTTGAAATTAGGGGTTTTACAACATGATAAGTAGGAATAGCCTCTCCCTCAGAAGCTCGCGGAGCTGTCATTCTCTGGAATGCAAGGAAACAAATAAGTAATCTATCTAAGCATAAGAACTCAAGATAGTAATCCTAAGTATATATACTACCAGTCGTATGCTGTGATAATTTTTCTTAATTTAGTAAGTCCCCTAATTAATACTCTCTGTCCTAAGTGTTATTAGGCTGACCTGCATGGGCCACCACTATAAACATGTCACGACCCGCTCCCAAATATTCGGATACGAATCAGACACATCCAGCTTACGCTATAAGACACAACATAGTAAGCTATTTCTCAACCTTTAATTATCATCAAAATTATATAGAATCAGATTAATCAAAGCATCTATATGGAGATAAACTAGAAATAAGACCAGAGATATCACTTAGTTACATTCCCAAAGCTAAAGTAAACTGGAGACAAATCCAGCCAAATGAATGTTAACTAATTATTTTAAACCAAGTTCAAAATACGAAATGTAAGCTAAGCTATAGGGTATTCCCCAGCAGGGACATCTTCTAGGAAGTGAGCTAGCGTCTCAGTGGCAGGTCTATAGTATGAATTGTAAAGCAACTCCTCCTCAGTTAATTCAACTACAATGATCCAATAAAGAAAGGAGCAAAGTACAACCCTACAACTTACCGTTACTGAAACATGGAATTGACAAATATGGAAGACATGGAAAATAAGAAATGACAACAACAAAAAATGTAATCGCAACAAGAAAGAGCAGTTGAAATATGAAAAGTGTTATGAAATATGTAAATGATTTGAAAAGCTGGTAGACATGTGATCGTCTATAATATGAGAACATGTAACATGTAAATATAAACAACTTAGGGGTACGGCATTGACTACACATGCAAGATGTGCAATCAAGCTCGGATACTTGTACTACACTACAGACTTTGATCACATATTAACTAGACATTTTCCCAACCCATGCAAGTGTAAGAGAAGAGGGTACAACATGCAAAGATACAGCTTGAAAAATATGTAAAGAACAACACGTAGGAAAGATAAGAAAAGTGTCACACAGTCCAACGTACAAATTAGGAATCATGAGCAGTAATGTAAAGTTGTAGTGTACTTGTTTGTTTTACCGAAAATATCATTCT
The DNA here is from genome assembly GCA_036927795.1 of Iris macrosiphon. Lineage (NCBI taxonomy): Eukaryota > Viridiplantae > Streptophyta > Magnoliopsida > Asparagales > Iridaceae > Iris > Iris macrosiphon. The sequence goes on from JAYESA010000003.1 coordinate 162,738,712, forward strand.
AGAATGATCAATGTCCGGAGTCCTCACACTGTGCAAAGGGACAACATGTTATTAGTCTAAATAATCTCTAAGTCTAAATGTTGTCTCAACTAAACTAACTATGACATGCTAAAAGTCTAACTACGGTAACATTAGACAAGGAACAAGTTGCTACACAACACAAAACCTAAAACTATACATAGAAGCTACTAGAATAATAGGGTAAGGTAAATACACACAAAAATAGTTGTTTACTAAGTTACAAAGTTATGTTTACAATTTATTTAAAAGAATTTTGTTATTTAAAAAGCAATTTTTTTAATTAAAGGATAAAATAACGTATTTAAAGTCGTGCTACAAAGTCGCTCGTTTAAATACTTAGAGGTTTCAAAACATCATGTTCATAATTTATAATTGTTAGAATAGGCTAAAAGTTGACAGCTAATAATTTCATAATTTTTTGCAATTAATTTAATTATTTAATTAAATTATAAAACGGTATTAATTTATAGTCCAGAAATACCCTAACAGAAACTAATTTATTATATATTAAAACTACTGCAAAATTCACAAACAAATATACTACATTTATCTACAGAAAGTTAACTAATTTATTATGAATTTTATTTAATTTATTAACAGCACTTAATATTTTGAAAAAATTAAAGTACAGAAATACATAGAGTTTAGATTTTCAGTTTTTAATTAAGTAAAATATAAATATATTTTAATTAATTCTGGAAATTAATAATTAATTATCTTGATTAACAACTATAATTAACATAATTTTAACTAATTTTATAGTGTTTAAATATATAACAATATAATGGAATACATATTATTATACATTACAGTATACTGTTCAAAATACAGTAATACATATTAATTAAAATACTAAAACATAGTCCAATGGTTTCGGCCCAATACCCGGCCCATCAATCCATGTGAACAGTAAATACTACTTATACTATATTGTATACATATTACATAATTAGAATAAAATCTAACAAATAATAAAAATGGTGCTTTAAAGGAGACTCAAACCATAGACCACTTATACCATAACAAAGCACTTAACCAACTGAGCTACAACCACTATTTGTTAACTAGGAACCATATATTATATATATCTATCTACGACTGAAGTCTGAGAGAGCCTTCCAAGAACCAACATAAAGGATCGAAAAAATTCACTTACCAAACGTGATCTAAGGCTCCACGACCTGCTCGACTTCTCAATACGTTCCGCTCGCCGCGTGTCGTTGGCTCTGCCTTGTAACGTCAAAATTGCAGCGTCGCTTGGAAAGTCATAGTAGCAGTCGGTTCTGCCGTCTACGGCGTCGAAGTTCGTCAGTCTCGTCGTTCCCATGCTCGTCGCGCTTGCTTGATCGGTTTGCCGTGCGTTGATGTCTCGATTTGGTTGTCGTCGTCTCCGGTGGTGGATCAGACAGGAGTTCGTCGGGATGGGATAAAGAAGAGGAAGTGAAGGGTGAGTGTCTATATATATAATTTGGAGGAGAACATTTGATAGGCTCGGATCAGCTGCTAAGAAATTGAATGAAAAAGGATGGGAAGAGGGTTACAGTATTTGAGAAGACAATCTTCTCTTCCTTTCTAATATAAATGGTTGGTTCCACCCGCATTGAATCCACGTCCAACGGCTCCCCTTCCTCCCAAACGTCTGATATAATACCTACTTTGCAACTTTTGCAAAGAAGCCCACACACTAACCCATATTTACACCTAAGCCTAATACATAGAATATGTAATATTTCTATTTACATTTACTTCTAAATACTAATTTCCTAATTAATTAATTATAATTACTTAATTATAAATACTTAATTATAATCTAATATTCTAATTTATACTAATAAAATTGAACTAAAATAAAACTCATTTTAGTCTAAAAAATTTATATAACAAGCAAATATTTATAAGTTGCACTTAATAAATTTATTTAAGCGCAACAACTACAAAACCTCAAATTATTTAATTTAAAAAAATTAAGGAGTTACACAGTCAACAGAACAATTAGCTGAAATATATATGCGACAGATAGTGAGACAACACGGTGTCCCAATAAGTATCGTGTCAGATCGAGACACTCGATTCAATTCACATTTTTGGAAAAGTTTGAATCGGAGTTTGGGCACCAAGTTAAGATTCAGCACAGCTTTCCACCCCCAGAAAGACGGACAATCAGAGAGAACCATCCAGCCCTTGGAGGATATGCTACGAGCATGTACCTTAGATCTTGGTGGATCTTCGGAGAATCACCTTCACTTGGTGGAATTCTCGTATTACAATAGTTTTTAGTCCAGTATTCAGATGACACCTTTTGAAGCACTGTACGGTAGAAAGTGTAGGTCACCGTTGGCTTGGGATGACATTGGTGAGCGAATGATGTTAGGTCATGAAATGATCACGCAGACAATAGAGGTTGTCAAGCAGATTAGAGAGCGACTTCGGGTTGCACAAGATAGGCATCGTCTTTGGGCAGATCAGCATCGTAGACTTTTAGAATTTTTTGTAGGCGACCACATATTTTTGCATATTTTCCCTAACCGTGGAGTCATTAGATTCGGGGTTCGTGGGAAGCTTAGTCACAGATACGTAGGTCAATTCGATATTCTCTAGTGGGTAGGCGATGTTGCTTATCGTCTTGCCCTTTCGCTTTCGTTACGTGAGGTACACAATGTATTTCATGTGTCTCGGTTACGTAGGTATGTTCTGGATCTGAGTCATATCCTCGATTCTAGTCGTTGAGCCCGACTTGTCTTACGAGGAGCAAACTGTATCCATATTGGACCGAAGGGAGAAAGTGCTCAAGAATCAGATTTTGTTTCTTGTCCGGGTTGCTTGGGGCCATCACTATCTAGGGGAATCGACATGGAAGCGAGAGGACGATATTCGATCCTGGTACCCGCACATATTCGACTCAAAAGGTATATTCTTTCTTACGCCTTCATATCACGAATTCTGTGATCAGGTGATCACCTGTATATTGTGATGATATTGCTTCCATGTGTAGTTGCTAGTAGATTTATATCGTGCTTTTCCAGACTTCTCTAGCTATTGCTTGGATTCGAATTCCGAGAACAAAATTTTTTTATGGTGGATAGAGATGTCACTTCTCGTTCCTGATATACGTATTTGGAACGTATTTTTATTTTAGCATGGTTGCATGTGCATGGAGACTAGACCTATTTTTTGGTTTAACTTAGTACATGGTTTATTTTATGGGTTGGTTCAACTCATGAGAACTCTTTGGTTCAACCCTCAACCCTACCATATATAACCAAATATTTCGCTCTCTCTCTCTTCACTTTTTTATTTCTTCCTCTTTCTTTAGTTTTATCTCCTCATTTCCAAAGGCAAGTACACCTTGCATGAGAAATGGATAAAACCTCCATATTATTGTTCTATTTTGTTTATTATGTGTTTCTAAGCACTTTTAGTACTTGGAGTTTTCTATTTTGATGAATAGATTAGTGTAGATCTATATTTCTAACTTAGAATTTTTATGGGTTTCATGAGTTTTTCTTGGTTTTGATCTATTAAACTTATATCTTTGAAAACTAGTTTTACTATATGATAGAGCTTTCAATTTTGAGCATTTTGGCTTTTGGTTTACCTGATTTGGACTTAAAATGAGGTTTTAATGATGAAAACAAGATTGCAGTTTTGAGAGCTTTTCCGCCAAGCCCGTACATGTTGTTGGAGAAGACGATGTCTTCATGCGGTAGCAAGCTATATGGCTGAGAGTGTTATGCCGCCCGAGAGGGTTATACGGCCTAAACTCTTGTCGCATACTGAGAGCATGTGTCCATCTTGTAGGACTCATGACTGCTAATTTGCACAAGTGTCCTTGAACACCTTGTGCTTTCACTCGCTAAATGAATGAGAAATTCTCTAAGTCCAAGAGACCTCCATATGCCATCGACTCCATGCGGCATCGAACTCCAAGCAGCACCAACACTCATACGGCCTGGAGAGGAAGCAGCCACTATTTTCCTTGGACGCATGGCTCTGAACCGTTGGCACTTAATTCTATGATATTTGTCTTTTCTCTCTAACACACTTTATGGCTTGTCACATCAGTTACTTTATGTCACATCTCTGATACTTCATTTATTGACCGTTACTTCAACACTTGTCCCAAGGAGTAGACCTTAACCCTGAGCATGCGGCCAAGTGGTTTATGCGGCCAGAATTTGCCATGAGGCCTGACTTCATATGCAGCCATGATTGTCATGCGGCCCGGATTCATATGCAGGCTTACTTTATATGCGGCCTGAACTTTCCATGCGGCCTAGAGATCCATGCGGCCTTACTTGTTTTGTTTGAATATTTTTTGATTCATGTGACCCAATGTATAATTGGTAATTGGACTTGTAAACCCCCTCGACCAATTTTGGGTTTAATTTGGACTAAATTAAGAGACTTAGATTTAATTGGATACAATTGGAATAAATGTGCAATAATTATATGTCCTTGCTGTTGTTTCGAGGATGGAGCACCACACGAGTAGTTATCTTCCACCCAAGGGCACGAACATCTCTTAGACATGCCAGGCTACCCTTCTGACCATTTTGTAACCTTAGATACTCGTCATTGCGTCTCACCTTAGCTTCGCAATATCCGTAAGTGAACGCCTTGCGCATTAATTTGTAATTTAATTAAGTTAAGGCCAAGTTCACCAAAAACAGGACCAGACCAAGCCCGTGTACACCTTAAATATGGACCAGCCCCACCCCGAGGAACTGGTCGGCCCAAACCTCAAGGATAGCCCACGAGAGTCAACACCTATAAAATACAACTCCTCCCACATGAAACCCTAATTCACTAATCATCAAAACCCTAGCCAAACCCTAGTCGTTCCCCCTTGCAACCCGAGCTCCCCCCGACTGCCCGACATCACCGGCCACCACCGGACCACTTCAGCCACCGGACCCCCCTCACGGCTGGACCACCATCCTAACCGTCCAATGCCGCCGTCGACTTCACCATCACCGACTCACCCATCCACATCCGCCCATAGCCACTGCCCGAGCACCCCCGCCGCCTCTGGCACCGCCGACCACCACGGTCTGCCCCGACCTACCCCCGCGACGTGTCAGCCGCCCCGCGCCGTTCTCAGCCCGCATCGAAGCTGCCAAGCCACTGCTGCCGATGCCGCTTCCGCTGCAGGCCGCTGCTGCCGCTGCCGGCCAACCCACCGGTCTACGCCAGAGCTCCGCCACGAGGAGGCGACCAGGACGAACGGACCCTCGTCCAAGCAGCCAGGTACTCGATCCCCCGCTCGTTCTCGTATAGCATCGTTGTATGACTGTTTATTCGAGTCGTCATGTCGACGTGTCCTATGTCGACACCAACCTAATAAAAGGAAATAATCGTTGTGTGTATGCATGATGATAATTAGGTTAGAAAATAATGAATACCTTCCCTAAAGTATGACAGGTTACCAAGGACCAGTATTTCATCTGAACATCGGGACATAAACTGAGTACGTTGGAACATGGGAACCAAGGACATATAGTCGTATAAATCAAAAACAGTTGGTAACCATAACTTGTTGATTAATGTCTCAAGGCACGCGATAACCGAGAACAGAACACGTGTTCACCCTAGCTATGTGCATGCGTGACGCTGTATTCGATCAATCGTGAACTTGCGACAATATTCCAAGAGTAGCGTCGTAGTCGTGCGTATATATTGCTTAGTGTCTGATGTCAGCATTTCTATATTATATTGTGTCTTAGGATCATTGGATCAGCCAGGAGACACTGCAGGAACCGGCTTCTGGCATTCACAACTTGAGGACTCAGGCAAGATACCTTGCCATATTTACTGTCTAAATTAAATTATGCATATGTTGTATTGTATCCTTGTTGCTTTTATTTTATACAACTGTGCGCGTCCGAGATTGACTCGGGTGCAGTCGACGGATACGTCGATGATTAGTGTACTTGACCTAGTCATTAGCAGACTCACCCCCATTCAAGGATACTCTGTTATCTTCTGAGACCTGACACCCTTACACGTTCACTGAGACATATTCATATTGGGATGCGGGTTCGCGTACTCGACTAGCTATCGGTGCGTGTGACGTACATCACGGTTAGTACGTAATTCAGATTATATTTTAGTATTAGAGACTGGCATATAGATATGTGGTATGCACGTCGAGTATTCGACTTGCGTATCTACATTGGGCGGGGAGGACATTAGTAGGCGTATGGGATACACCCATTGGAGTCCGTAGTATCCAGAGGAGTCACGGATCCAATGACTCCCTTTACACTGCTGCCACGTTCTTCGGAGTAATATGGACGATATACTGTACTGCTGCCATGTTCTTCGGAGCGATATGGACGATATACTGCACTGCTGCCACGCTCTTCGGGGTGTTGGACGTTATGCCTACGCCTACCCATACGTACCAAAGTTGTCCTCACATTGCATTCACTTAGATGGTTAGCACACACTTTATTGTATTTATTTTATTCAGTATTTATATATGGCATGTTTCTATGTATCTTGTTACGTCCCTCTGAGGACCTGGTACCTTTCCAGATTTGGACGAGGTATATTACCCCACAGTGTATGGCCCAGGACAGGAGACGAGTACGCTACCGAGGAGGAGTTAGAGGTGCTACCGTCAGAGTTTCCGTGATCACTTGGTCGGCCTTTTTTCTAGGATTGGGAGCATCTTTATCTAGTCAGCCGATGCCCTAGTCATTATCTTTTATCTATTATTTCAGTATTTTATTTCGTCATAGTAGTGGGTTTGTCCCCACCAGACATTATTGGTTATACTATGATATTTTGATACTGGCGTTTATCTTCCAGCATTTATTATTAGTATATTCTTGCTGATATATTGTGGATGAGATTAGATTACCTGTTGTTGATTTATATGGGACATGTTAGTATTTAGGACAGCGTAGCACTCTTCGTTAGGATCTATTAAATTGGGATATCCTCGAAGACGTGACAGCTGGCTATTGCCACATGGCCTGGTCTCGCGTATTTTGGGACTGGGGCGTGACAGGACTCGAATACTGTATCCGTGCTGATACCACTATTGCCTGATAATGATTCATGATTTAATGTGCGTCGAGGTACGATACATCGTGTCACATGTTAAGTAATTACATTTGGGTTGTGCATCGAGACTGCCTCCAAATTCCTTAACGCGTGATATTATAAATATATATATTATTTTTCTCAGCACGGGCATAATAAGCGAGTCAACTAGAAAGCATGGCTAGGATACTGATTACGTAAATGTTGCTTACACGCTCGGGTGAATCCATATTTGACTTTCATTGATTCGTATCTAGCGTGCCCGTACTTTGTATGTCATCTTAAGAAAAATTCTCATGTGACCACGTCTTAAGATTTCAAACACAACATAGGGCTAATTATGTAACTAAAAGCGGTAGTAACATTGGAGGAAACGGTATCCCGAGATCATGCCAACGAACCTTCCCACAGAGATTCATTCTAAGTGCGCTGTGGGCTGGCCACTACAGATACTGTATATCATCTGCCTTAGTGGGTGCAGTATCTTACTATTATTATGTTGAGCCACTTTTTTACTATAGGAATACTGAAACCGCTAATACAATATTTTTAGCGCAGTGGCCCTACCCGGGACCGGTGCATCCTGCAAGTGCCTGTTTTATTTATTTTGTTCTGTTAGCTCATGTTCAGCACTGGCATGATCCAAGGATACTTATTATGCATTATTTCTGAGATAATCTCAGACTCCACAAAATAACAATCCGTACAAATGATTGACTGATTTAGGAAAAATAAATTTGGTTGTGATTGTATTATTCGATTAGTAGCCTATGAAAATGAACTATCATAGTGTGATGGTTCAACCATTGTCCTTGTTTGGTTATAGGGTTGAAACTTTGCGCTAGGATATGCCATGGACCTAACTTATGACACTGAACCTATGTATTATTATATATTTTTCTTAGATTTTTGTTATCGGTTGTCATCCCCACTTATCATCCGTACTTTTCAAGGTACGCCAGCGGTGTTAAGTCCACAAAATCTGCCACGTCCATATTACCTCTAGCATAGCTTGTCTTAAAACCATTACTTGCACTCAAATGTGTAAAAGTAATAGGTCTACAAAACCTATCACGTCCATATTACCTCTGATAGGGATTATTTTCGAACTTATTACTTGCACTTTTGTGCGCAAGAAGTAGTAAATCCACCAAAGATCTCCTAGTGGGATGTCCTCAACGGAAGCAAACAACCACGTCCATATTACCTCTGGCTCGCTTTATTTTCCTTACAAAAATATCGAGATCATACCTAACCTATCGGTATAACTACCGATCAGCTTATGTCTACGTCACCCGTGAGCTATCGTCCTTACGTTCTCCCCCGAGACTCCTATTTATAGGCTGCCCAAGAGATAATGGCAGCCCCCTCGGTTCCCGCGTCCAGCTGTCATTCTCTACGATGGACGGTTGGGTTCTTGAGACGGACTTACCTTCGTATCCATCAAACTTGGGATCTGCGTCAGGATATGGGTCAGAATCCAAAATGAGATTCGCTACAAAATCGAAACAAATCTGTCAGTTAAATGCAGAAGTGACAGCCTAGAAGCGCTCGCCCATGCGGCCCAACGTCCATGCGACCAAAGTGCTTTTCCTCCATGCTTCTTATTCAAAGTATTTCAAACTTAACAGTTTGAAAACTTTGAAGGGGGTCATGTAGAAGCATGGAAAATATGCATCCATGCGACCAACAAACCATGCGTACCAGAGTAAAGCACAGAAGAGATCAGGCCGCAGAGTAACCCTACGACCCAATAAGACGACATTCATGCGTCCCAAATAGCTGAAGCAGCTTTGACCACAGATGGAACTGACATGGCGTATGTCCCGTCAACAGGATCATCTCTGACACAGAATCCTGACAAAAAAGATTTTTCTGATTGCCTTAAAAGACGTGAATATACTAAACGATAAAAGTCTCACGTCAGCACAGAACTTCACTATAGATGGATGTGCAACATCACGTGTAAAACAAAACTGGCCCCATGCGTCCCAAACTCCAGGCGGCTCCATGCGTCTCTGGCCCCATGCGTCCCAGACTCCATGCGGTCCCATGCGTCTCTGGCCCCATGCGTCACAGGTTCCATGCGGTCACATGAGTCTCTGGCCCCATGTTCCATGCGTCTCTGGCCCCATGCATCCCAGAATCCATGTGGCTTCACGAGTCTCTGGCCATATGTGTTTCAGACTCCAGGAAGACCAAATCTTGCTGTTACGACCAGAGTGGTTATCTCCAACCAAGTGCGAACTATGTGTCAAGCTGACCAAGTCACGCCCACAAAGGACGAGAACCACCCAATATCTTCAGCAACATAAAATTCCAACAAGCACCCACGTAGCAGCTTGGCCTGCTCACGGTTACAGTTGTACCCTATTAGGAAGGTACACGTGACACCCTCTAGCATTCATGCGGCCTAACATATGCGCGTCCGATGATGACTATATATACCAGGGTGACATGTCCAACGCACACACACACACACAGAGGGACACACAAACAGACAGAGAACCGCAGAGGAGAGGAGAGAGAACAGATGAGAGCTTCTTCACCCTGCGTCAGATCGTCAACGGAGCAAAGGAGCCGACATAGCCCTCTATGTCCATCGTCACACTCCAGAATCAAAAAATTGTACTTAGATTGTCTGTCTATGACCTCTTTGTACTTTCTTATGTTTGTTATTGAAGCAATAAATTTAATTGACAAACAGTGCCCTAATATTTTTTTACATGTGGCTCCTATTTTCAGAATCGTCTATAACCTTATTTTTGTTCGAACTGGCCCTGGATGCGAATTAGGTTTAAAAAAACAGAAAATTTCGCTCAGAACAAAGAAGTTTAAAATATTTTCAATGAAAGTATTGGATTTTAAAAAATTTCAATTTAAGCATCAAAACGCTCTTTCTAAGGACGTTTTACTATTTTCGTCCACGTCGTTACGAGAACTTCCGTTAGTTCGTTAATATATATATATATATATATATATATATATATATATAATAGAAAAATGCTCCTGGGAAGGACGTTTTTCCTAGGAAAAACGTCCTTCCTATGGACGTTTTTCCTATTATATATATATATATATTTTTATTTTCTAACGTCTCTCTTCTCTCTGTTCACTCTCTCACTCACACTCTCTCTCTCTTCTCTCTCTGTTCTCTCTCTCTCTCTCTCTCTCTCTCTGACTCTCGCTCTCTCTCTCACACTCACTCTCTTCTCTTTCTCTCTGACTCCCGCTCTCTCTTTGTCTCACTCTCGTTCCTTCCTGCTCTCTCCCACTCACTCTATGCTCTCTCTCTCTCTCTAATACTCTCTCTCTCCTTAATATTCTCTCTCTATCGTTGTATTTTTTTATTCCCACTCTCTCTCTTTTTCTATCATTTACTCTGATTTTTTACTCCCACTCTCTCACTCTATGTAAAATTTTAAAAAAAAGACAGCTTCCGCCAACAGTGTTGGCGAAAAACACAACTGATGTACACATAGGCAGAAAAAAAATAAAAAAAATTTAAAGTGGGGCGTTTATATTTTTAAATATTATATTTCTATCGTTAATTTTTTCGCCGTTAACAGACGTTAATAATAATAATAATAATAAAAATCTGCCGTAAGAATATTACGTATGCCGTCGAGCAGACTTCGAGCGGGCATAACTACTTGTTTTGAAATCGTTTTTTTATTAAACAATAAGTCGATTTGTTTGTTTTCGACGACAGTAACAAAAATCGTGTAGAAAAAAAAATTATCCGAAGCAAGATGCACATGTTACAGGCAAAAATATAAAATTTAAAACTTTAAAGTATCATAACTTTTGACTGAGAGATCGAAACAAGCTCCAGTTTGTGCCAAAATGACCGTATTGAAAAGTACTACGGGATAAACCGTTTCATCGTTTGACGGACTTCTAAATTTTTTAGAATCGCAAAAAAATGATGTTTCGACCTCCAAATTTTACTTTCGGTCAATTTTTTTTAGAATATTTAAAATTTACTGTAGCAAAATTAATTTATATTGGGTGTGGGGCCCATGGATTTAAAACGATGAGAGAGGAGAGGAGAGGAGAGGAGAGGAGCAGGAAAGAGAGGAGAGGGGAGGAGAGGAGAGGAGAGGAGAGGAGGAGAGAGAGAGAGGAGAGGAGCGGGAACAAAGGAGAGGAGAGAGGAGAGGAGAGAGAGAGAGAGAGGAGAGGAGAGAGGAGAGGAGCTGGAACATAGAGGAGAGAGAGAGAGAGAGAGAGAGAGAGAGGTGGACGGGTGAGTGGGTGAGAGAGAGAGAGAGGAGAAGAGAGATGAGAGAGTGTGAGTGAGAGAGAGGAGACGAGAGAGTGTGAGGAGAGATGAGCGGAAAAAAAAAAAATTAAATAGGAAAACGTTCCTAGGAAGGACGTTTTTCTATTTAAATTTTTTTTTTTTTTTGGTTAACGATTTTTTTTTTTTTTAACGGAGATGGACGGCAAATTTTTTAAAAAGCGTAAAACGTCCTTACAAATGACGTTTTGATGCTTTCTTCGTAATTTTTCAAATTTGATGCTTTTAGTGAAATTCTTATTATTTTTGATGTCCTGAACGAAATTTTCCGAAAAAAAAAATCCAAAAAGTAGTACAAGAGAGAAAATATTATTTTGAAATATTGGATGGAGGGTTAACTGAAGGAGCAAATGACAGCAACTTGAAAGTTCAAGATAAAAAAAAAAAGAGTAATTTAAAAGTTCAAGTAACAAAGTAAGTATCATTCGCTCTGAAATTAAAAGTTAATCGTCGCACAGGCTTTTGAATTATTTTTCATGGAATCCTGATTGTAATTCTTCTAAGTAGGTATATATTATTATTCAAGTTAATTTGAGTCTATTTTTGTTCATTGATCAAAACAATAATAAATGTTTACCCTTTTTGCTGAAGGATTATTACATGTCAAATTATTAGTTAAAACTAGTATAGATGTTCACTAAATCACTTCTAAAATAATTTTAATTTGGATAAAAATAACATGTGGTAACCCTTAAAAGGAATGGTGTCCATCCAGAAATATGTATTGTGTTCTTTTTTTATTGTTTGTATATTTCTTTCAAGGAGATATATTATACCTCAACAGAAAATAATATTTGCAATTGGACACAATTTTATTTATTTATTCAGTTTTTATTATTTAGAACCAGGCAATTACCAATTGAACTACACCATCAGGTGGTTTGCGGACATGGATCATTCATCGTCAATTGGTGATCAGACGACCATTATTCACTGAGTTCTGACCCAACCTAATATTTCAGCCCTCGTCATCATGCGTGGAGAGGACGACATTTAACTTACAAAAACACTTAATGGCCCTGGGGTCCAAGTACTCGCTGACGTGCCCTCTCTCTATTTGCTCTTGCCTTCTCTCTGCTAGCTTCGGATCCACCCGTTAAATTCTGAACCCCATTCAATCGGGGACAGCCACGTCGGTGCAGAGGCCATGGGCCCCCTGGGGCCATTAAGGCAACATTGTTTAACTTATTAACGAGTGAAGTCAAAGTGAATTTTTTTATTGTCAGACTTATAGATGACAAAGTTAGTTCGGTTGTCAAATCAAAAAAATTGTTTGAAAGTTAAAAACTCAATTTCCTTTATGTAGAAACACAAAAAAAAAAAAAAAAATCAAAAATCAAAAATATGATTTATTCCATAGAAACTACAATTAGAAAACACTAAAATAACATAATTTGCATGTAACTATTAAAATAATATAAATATAAAAAATATTAACGAGTTAAAACACTTCTGTAAGTTAGAAAATAATAATAAATTTTATTCCACTCGATTTTGAGTTTATATTTCTTTGGATGAAATTTAGATGAGGTTTAGTTTTTAGTTTTCATTTATACTAATATGGCAGAAATTTTAAAAGGTTAATTTCATCAATCAAACAACAAATCAAATTCCACTAGATTTTTTTTTTTTTAATTTTCATGTTAATTTTCCGTTCTCAAACATATTATTATATTATCAAAATCTAGTACAAACTTTTATATATAATAATGAAAAATAAATAAACTTCATCGTAAATATTTTTTTTTAAATATATCCTTATATATGTTTACTAATTAAATTATTTATTAAAGTTAATAGCGACAGCTACGTAATTACAAAAGTTATCTTTTGGTCTTCTTAAATAGTCTTATATGAATGTATAAAATAATATATATAATAATACTAATTTAATAATAAGTTTAAAACAATTAAGGTGAATATTTTTTAGTATTTTTAATAATAATATAATAATCTATAACACTATTATTTGTTCTTTTCAAGTTGTGTAAAATATACACACACACATATATATATATATATATATATATATATATAGAGGATAAGGGAGGTGATATGGCACCTCACTCTAAAAACTAAGGTGGCGGTGACGTGGCACAATTCCAACCACACATTTCATAATTGGCAATTTGCACTTAACCCCCTCCTCTCGTTTGTGTGGTTGAGATTGTGCCACGTCACCGCCACCTTAGTTTTTAGAGTGAGGTGTCATCTCACCTCCCTTATTCTCTCTCTCTCTATATATATATTTATATATATATATATATATATAGAGAGAGAGAGAGAAAATAAGGGAGGTGAGGTGGCACCTCACTCTCAAAATAAGGGTGGCTGTGACGTGGCACAATCTCAACCACACATTTCATAATTGGCAAATTGTACTTAACCCCTTCCCCTCGTTTGTGTGGTTGTGATTGTGCCACATCACCGCCACCCTTGTTTTGAGAGTGAGGTGCCACCTCACCTCCATTATTCTCTGTATATGTGTGTTATAGTTATGTTAAAATTTGTACAAGCAGGTTAAAATGACCCTCCATCACCACCCTCGGATCGGAACGAATATAATCCGTTTATTAAATCAGTTAAGCTGGTGGACGTTTGACCGGTCAGTCCTTAATATACAAACACGGATGTCATGGATTGACTGTTTCTGTAGAAAATAGTGTATGGTGTGAGAATGTTTCGACGTCTTGGTCCTTAATATGTTGACTTTTCTGGATCAAGTCGTTGGCCAATTTTAATGCTATATTTTTCTGAGAAATCTTAGTCATTCCAAATTACCAAATTGTCCTTTCCACGTTTTTGCTCAAATTATGTGTATTAAGTAACAATATTTGCCCATGTACGTTCAAAGAGTGGCACCAAAGTTGTTAATGTTCAACTTTATTTGTTGATAAATGCAAACTAGGTTACCACATGGTTAAACAACTCTCTCTCTCTCTCTCTCTCTCTCTATATATATATATATATATATATATATATATATATATATATATATCAACCAAACTTAATATTCCATATGGACACTACCAGAAAAAATCAAATTAGCGACGTTTAAAAACGTCGCTAAATAACCAAAAAATGTCGCTAATTACATTTAACGACGTAATTAGCGACGTTTTAAAGAAGTCGGAACAAAGTAAGTCGCTAAAAGAAAAAACGTCGCTAAACTTCGCTATGCCGACATTTTTTAGCGACTTAAATGTGTCGCTAAAATTAGCGACGTTTAGCGACGCAGCGTCACTAATTAGCGAAGTTGATTAACGTCGCTAAACGTCGCTAATTAGCGACTTATATAGCGACGTTACAGCGACGTCTTTAATGACCTGGCAATACTGCCATGTCAGCAATTTGCGACGTACAACGACGTTTTAAGCGACGTGTTTAGCGACGTCATTAGCGACTTGTAGTAACGTCACAACTTAGCGACGTATTTAGCGACGTATAGTAACGTCGCTAAACGTCGCTAAAAACGTCGCTAATTTTACAGAAAAAAAAGAAAGAATACTGAATTGTTTCCAAACTATTATTCCTGCAGTTTATTAAATCACAATCTGTACAAATAGACCCGGAGCAACCCTCCGTTGAATTTCTGGGTTTGCCAACCCCCTTGGGTTGAACACTCAACACCGGTAAAATAACATATTTAATATGAATAATATAATAAAATTTGAAGAAAAGAAAGCATCCAGCAAATCTCATCGTAAAGAATACAGCAAATATATATCCATACAATCTCATCCTAAATAATAAAAAATACAAATATCCAGCAACTAGCTATACTACTGCGGATCTGCAGAAGGCTGACCACCGGCGCGCATGAAGGATAAGAACAGCTCATACTGGTCCCGTGGAATCAACACCGATGTCGATGGAGAAGGCAGTGACGTCGGTGGAGTCTGTGTCGATGTAGGCGCACCAGGAGGCCGTACCCACTCCAAGTCTGCGAGTCGCTAGTTGTAAGAATCCATGGTAGATAACATCCTCGTACTACTATGAACCATTGAATCCTGCATCATCGTCAGCCTCTCACCCATCGATAGCTGTGATGCCTGCATCTCCATGATGTTGCGGTCTGTCGAGGCTCTAATATCATTTGTCAAATCCCGGAGCTCCGTGATGCTGCGGTCGAGCATATCGAATCGTGCGATGAGCGTCGGATCGTCCGCCTGCGGCTGGGACCGGGGCTGCTCCTCCATCCTTCGCAGCAACTCGTCACGGAGAGACGCAATCTGACGGTCAACGGCCTCCTGAACTCTGGCCGACGACTGCGAGGGCTGTATGGAATGCGCAGCTGTCGGGGAGGCCCTAGATGACTGCGTCGCAACCAGGGCACCATAGGATCCCGTACCGTAGTACGTACCCCTCTGGAGACTACCAACTGCGGTCACCCACAGGTCGTCCGCCGACGGAGCTGGAGCGGACTGCGAGGAAGTATCAGCCTCTCCAGGTGTAGGTTCACTAGCAGTCGCCCGCTCATGCAGCCTAAGATAGTCGGCCTAGAAAGGTTTGGAAACTCGATAATTGCCTAAGTTATATTAAAATTAACACAAATTAAAGTAATACTTACATAGGTCTGCGAGGCCCTCTCATCAATGAGATTTCCGTCCTTGCGATGGGTGGCAAAGAAGACGGTCACCATGTTTGCATCCTCACCCCTCTGTACCTGTTAAAAATATATTATTTAGTACTAAACTTAAACATTTTTTTCTACTACCATTTTATGTTACTTACATTAAAATAATACATTTTAAAAGAAAAAATATACCAAACGACGGAAATATTCCGTCATCGGAATCGAGCCACCACACCACTTTGCATCATTCCGCTTAGCCGCCTTGGCCTTCTCAGACCTTTCCTTGTAGCTCGGATCGTCGAATCTAGCCCTCATCGCAGTCCACTGCTCAGACGTGATCCAACATTGGATCGGTTTTCCAGTACGATCACGAGCCTTCTAGTCATCCAGAGCATCTCGGATAAGCTTGGCGGCAAAGGTAGGAAAGAGCCGCTTGATCAACTCGGTCCGGTGCGGAGGATAGAAATACGTTTTTTACAATAAATAATTTAGTAAGTGAGCATCACGGATAAGTTATATAATATGCATAAATTAGAGGATTTATTTAATATACTTTTACCTGGAAGTACGCAAACCAGAATGCCTTCCTCAATCATCTCTAACAGTCGTTCCATGACAATCACCAAGGCCAAAATGTACCAATTCTCAATCATCTCTAACAGTCGTTCCATGACAATCAATTACTATCCAACAATCAATTTTCACCACAACGATGTAGATACAGAGATGATAGGATGAGATAAGTCATGAGACTGAGTGATATGAGAGAATTAGTCGGGTAATACGGACAACAAGGTAAATGTAATAGGTACTATACATTTTGATTGTGAACTGTAAGCATCTATCGTGTGTAAAACATAAGAGAAGCTATACGCTATAATACTGATTCTAGGGCTCGAGATGCCTCAGGGCCTTTTCAGCACGCTTTTATCCAAAATCAACAACGTATCATATGGGTAAGTTCATAAATGATCTAAGCTAGCTATAGGAACAAGTTTCATCTGATTCCGACATGTATTAAGAAAGTTGGAACAATTTACCCTTAAGTTGTCATTTAAACACGTGACCATTTTTAGCACGCTTTATCTCAACAAGATGTCACAGAAACCCTAACCCTAACCCTAACCCCAGGTCAAAAATCCTAACCCGAACCCTAGCTCAAAAACCCTAACCCTAACCCCAGATCAAAAATCCTAACCCGAACCCCAGGTCAAAAACCCAAACCCTAACCCTAACCCTAACCCCAGGTAAAAAACCTTAACCCTAACCTTAACCCTCGGTCACGTGTGTGTGTCATGTCAGTGTGTGTGTCATGTTTGTGTCAGTCTGTAACGTGTGTGTGTCGTGTCAGTATTTGTGAGAGAGAGAGAGAGTGTGTCACGCCCCAGTCCCAAAATACGTAGGACTAGGAATACGTAACACGCCCAGCCGTATGTATACGAACTCTAATATATGGAAACCATATACACACGTACGCTGTACATGAATATCCAATCCACCAGTGGTAATATACTGTCACAACAAGTCACACAGAATCTATATCTCATCCACAGCACAAATAATCAGTAGAAATAAAGAGCTGAATAATAACTGAATATCCAAGATGAGTATCAAGTCTGATAGTCGGGTGAAAACAAATCCACTACAAAATGACTATACTGAAATAGCTACAAAATCTCTAAACAGTGATAATAAAATCACAGATACTCCGAGGGTAAGACCTCCTCAGTCTGGTAAGTATAGTCAGATCCAGATCCGTACTCCTGCGGATACTCCTGCTCGTCCATATCTGGAAAGGGACCAGGTCCTCAAAGGGACGTAACAAGATACATAATAACATGCCAATAAGTACTGAAATATAAATATCCAATGGTTTGCCTAACCGTCTAAGTGAATGCAATTTGAGAACAACTTTCCAACACGTGGGCTATCTGGCCAATAATGGGATTGGCATGATTCTCTCGGAGAATCAGGGGCCTACAAGCATGTCGTCTTTTGAACGACAGAGGCCGCCTGAAAATATATAGTGGTCATCATCACCCGTTTCTCCTGCGGAGAATCCGGGCGTACAGGAGAAAAGTGCAAAGGAGCCCAAACACCTTACTTATTGTTCTTCCCACCCCATGCTCTAGGCATGTCATATCTATGACATGATAATACCTCTAAATAACTGCCAGGTCTACTAGCATACAAAGTTTTTATCAGCAGTCATCCCTAACGCACGGCTCATACGTATAGGCGACCAACCCAATACGTAGTCCGGGATCTATATGAGACTCACAACTCGTGTAACAACTGTGTCACGGCCAATGAACCTAATGATTCTCCATAATAATGTGGTGGTCTCATAAACAAGGTCCAATGTAAATACATAAATAAAACAGAATCAGACATCATATGAAATGTAAATAATAGTACGATGGCAAGGTATACTTGCCGAGTAAGAGTCCTGTATAGTGCACGTCCAAAACAGTGTTAAGCTTAGTGAAAGAAGAATTGTAGTTAGGGTTTGGGAGAGTTGTAATATATATAGAGAATAAGAGGCGGTGGGGGAATTTTGTGGTCTCAAAAGTCCCTGTTGCTGCTGTTTCTTTCTTTCTTTCTTTCTTTCTTTGGTCTTTCATTGGTTTTGATTTTGGTTGAGGAGAGATTAGTAATAATAGATATAAGAAACGGTGGAATGAGAAGGCTCACACGCGCGGAGAAGAAAAAGGGAAGTTGGTTTTTGCTACTGCTGCTGTTGATATTTGTTCTACGCGGGTTCGGGTGCAAGCGGGTAGTGGGTTTTGGAGTTGCAGTTTGGATTTCGGGTTGAGATCCAATAAGAATTCCTTTCTAATTAATTATATATATATATATATATATATATATATATATATATATATATATATATATATCTATTCATAGAAAATTCTAAGATTATATTGGTGCATACGGTTAAACTAGCAACTTGTCCAAAGGGTTTCCTACATGGAATAAATTAGAAAAAATTATAATGGCTCAATAAATCTCCTAAGTGCTTAAACATCTCAAATAAAAATCAAATAAAATATATTTCCTCTATTTAGCTCATAAATATTATAAATAAATAATTAATACGGTTTTGAGAATTAGGGATCTTACATAGAGAGGGGATACCTAGAGGAGGAGGAGGAGGAGGAGGAAGGGGGGAGAGGACGCTGCCGTAGGGGGCTCACCGGGAGGGAGGAGGGTGCCGCGGGTTTCGAACTTGGGAGAGGGAGAGGGAGAGCGAGAGATCGAAAGAAATTGGGGGAAGCAGCCCTAATTGAAACAAATTTAGCGATATTTTAGCGACGTCACTAATGACGTCGCTAACTTAGTGACGTTTGCGACCTAAATTGACGTCGCTAATGACGTCGCTAAATGTCCAAAAGACATACGTCGCAAAATACGTCGCTAAACGTCGCTAAATGAAATATTTTAGCGACGTTTAGCAACCTAAATTGAACTTATAACGACTAATCTTTTAAAAACTTAATAAAAGTCGCTAAACGTCGCTAAATATCGCCAATTAGCGTCGTCTAGCGACGGTTTTTAATGAGGTCGCTAAATTAGCGACATTTTCTTTGTCGTCGCTAAAAAACGTCGCTAAACCCGCTTATTCTAGTAGTGGGAAGCATATTAAGGGTGACAATTTTCTCTTATAACGTAATATTATCTTTCCAACATGTCTTTTTATTTATTAAAATATGGAGTATTCACGAAAATCAAGAAGAAAAGGAAAGAATGAACAAGAAGTGAAAAACATAACAAGTGTCTTTATCCTCATCAATGTGACATATTATCGTGGAGGAAGTATAATTTATGTATACTAATTAGATTCTAGTTTAATTAGACTATAGTCATCTCGTATTTGTCTTGATCATATTTGATTGCCACATCCATCCTTATCATTCTTTTTCACCTATTTATGTCTTATATTTTTTTGCTACTTGATGGTATTCCAATGCTATCACGTATGGTCACAATAAAAAAAATCCAAAATATTTACTAAACATGTTGGGTTGGATGGGATTGATATGATATTTCACTCATCATATTTGAATTAGTCCAAACGTGACAAATATAAACAGTTTGGTTTAGCTTGAGGGATAACGGGTCAACACAAAATTAACTCTGACCCAATTGTCACCCTAGTGTGTATGTTCAAAGAAAAACAAGACTACCATCTATGTGCAACACTAATATTAGTGATTGCAATTAATATTGGTTAAAACATCTAAGAAACTAATTCCACAAGTATTGTTAATTACTGTCATTAGAATCTCACATCTAGGGATCATTACTACCTACACTGTCAACGATGTAGCTGATAATTGTTTAAATAGAATATTACATGCATATAGGGGATCCTTAGTCCTTACATATATCAATATCATTTATTCATGCATACAGAGGATCCTTAGTTCTTACATATTAATCTCATCAAGGCAAAATCATGAATTCGATCAGCCTTAGGCTGAACTAATGGAAAAAAAACTTAGTTGGGCTGACATAATATTTAGTTC
>JAYESA010000003.1:162759290-162776790 GCA_036927795.1 Iris macrosiphon
TGGCTAAGATGAGATTTGGAATGGAATATGAATTGGTGTCATGAAAAAAAAATTAAATTTCTTATTGAACTCAAGTCCACCTCAATCTATATATACCTAGATCTGCTCTCAAATCTCATTTTCTTTAAAATTGTACACACCAATCAGGAATTATTTTTTTCAAAAATGTGTACAGGTAAAGAACAAAGCTATTCTCCTATGGTAAGTTTTGAAGGGAGAAATTTTTATGAACAAATGACTTAATCACCATACAACAGTTAAGTCAGAACTAATTTTCTTTTCTAAGTTAGCTTAAGCCTCTATTATAAATCAGTTGAACTAATTAAAAAAGAAGAAGTAATTTTGATTTATCTTTCACTTTTTTTTGCTATATTTAAGGGTGCATTTTATATTGTTTCTATAATTCTATAATGTGTATGTTCTTTCATTTTTGATCAAATTCGTCCAAAAGTAACGGTTAATCTATTTGACCAAAAAAATTGGACAAAAATATTATCGTCTTTTCCATTTCCTCTCTCCCCTTCCCCTCCTCTTTCCTACCGCGGCCACCGCCGTAAACCTCCCACCCCCCTCCCCGCCACAGACTGTGCTCCCCCCCTCCCCCCCCCCCCCCCTCACACACACACGCACCCACCCACCCACCCACCCACAGCTGTCCGCCTCCGAAAAAACGCTGCAGCAGCGACCGCGTCGCGCCGTCCCGTGTGCTTGTCGCTGCGCCGTGCGTCTTGTCGCCCGCGCGCCTCGCTCCATTTGTAACTATGAAGAAGAACCAAGTTGTATTCTACATATCACACAAGATATGAGTTGTAATAACGTTTCAACTAGCTAATACTTTTTTTATTGGAAAAAAAACAGATAAAAGTTACTTCCGCTTCCAAACCATTCATTCCTCAATTTGACTACCCCCTAACCTTCACTTCGTTCCTCTCATGAAACCATTGCTCCTCCTCCTCCTCCTCCTCCTCCTCTCCTCTCTCAATCCCTCCTCCGCATCAAACTCCATCTCCAGCAACCAGACACTCTCCGGCATGCAGAAGTTGATATCCGATGGCGGCAACTTCGCCCTCGGCTTCTTCAAACCAGGTAAGCCCAACTACTACTACATAGGCATCTGGTACAACAAGATCCCCACACAGACTCCCGTCTGGGTCGCCAGTAGGGACACCCCGATCACCGACCCAAACACAACCCAGCTCAAAATCTCCGCCGGCGGCAACCTCGTCCTCTCCAACCGCTCCAACCACAACATCTGGTCCACCAATATCCTAGCCAACACAACCTCGACAACAACAGTTGCCGTCCTCCTCGACACAGGCAACCTGGTCATCAGAGATGCGTCGAACCCGAACACCACTCTCTGGCAGAGCTTCGACCACCCGACACACACCTGGCTGCCAGGCGGCAAGATGGGACTGAACAAGATCACTGGAGTGAGCCAGCACCTGACTTCCTGGAAGAGCATGGAGGACCCTTCCTCCGGCTTGTACCATATCGAGCTCGACCCGAAAGGTACTAGTCAGTACTACAGTATATGGAACAACACAAGGCAGTACTGGACCACCGGGAACTGGAACGGCCAAAGCTATAGCCAGGTCCCCGAGATGGATCGGAGAAATTACGACAAATTCGATTTCCGGTACGTTAACGATACCACCGAGAATTACTTCACGTACTCCGTCAAGAGCAACTCTATCATCACAAGGTTCATAATGGACGTCTCCGGCCAGGGCCAGCAGCAGACGTGGCTGCCCGACAGCCAGCTGTGGGTCCTCTTCTGGTCGCAGCCGAGGCAGCAGTGCGACGTCTACTCCCTCTGCGGGCCTTACGGTAGCTGCAACCAGAACGTGCAGCCCTACTGCAAGTGCCTCAGAGGGTTCAGCGAGAAGTCGCCCACCAACTGGGACTTGAGCGATCATTCCGGAGGCTGCGTGAGGAACACTCCGTTGCAGTGCAGCAGATACAGCTCGGTCGACGGATCGGTGGGGACGGATATGTTTTATGCCATGTCTAACACGAGGTTGCCTTACCATCCTCAGACTTTAGTACAGGTCGGGAGTGCTTCGGATTGCGAGCAAGCTTGCTTGAACAATTGTTCTTGTACTGCTTATTCCTACGAAAGTAGCAGTGGCTGTTCGGTTTGGCACGATGATCTGCTTAATCTCCAAGAACAGGTTAGCTCGAGCGGAGGAACACTCTTCCTCCGTCTCGCTGCCTCAGAGATCATAGACAGTCCTAAAAGCAACAAGGGGACTGTTATCAGGGCTGTCACTGCAGGTGGAGTCGCCAGTTGTTTGATACTCTTGGTTGTTGTTTGGGTGCTGATATTGAGGAGGAGGAGAAGAGGAAAGGCCAAGGCAGTGGTCGGTGGTCTGTTGGCGTTCAGATATAGCGATTTGCAGCGTGCTACGAATAATTTCTCGGAGAAATTGGGGGGAGGAGCTTTCGGATCCGTGTTCAAAGGCATTCTGCCAAACTCCACCGCCGTTGCTGTGAAGAAGCTCGAAGGGCTTCGGCAGGGAGAGAAGCAGTTCCGGACCGAGGTGAGCACGATCGGGACGGTTCAGCATGTTAACTTAGTACGGCTTCACGGGTTCTGCTCCCAAGGGAAGGAGAAGCTACTCGTGTACGAGTACATGCCCAATGGTTCTCTGGACACCCACTTGTTTCAACACAATAGTGGTGCAACTGCAGTTGTTCCGGACTGGAAGACGAGGTATCAAATTGCTCTCGGAACCGCTCGAGGTCTGACCTACCTCCACGAGCAATGTAGAGATTGCATCATCCATTGCGACATCAAGCCGGAGAACATACTTCTGGACGCTCACTTGGTACCGAAGGTTGCCGATTTTGGCCTGGCTAAGCTTGTGGGTCGTGACTTCAGCCGCGTTCTTACTACGATGAGAGGGACCATTGGGTATCTCGCGCCGGAATGGATCTCGGGAGTGGCCATCACGGCCAAGGCCGATGTCTACAGCTACGGGATGATGCTCTTCGAGATTATTTCCGGGAAGAGAAATTTGGAGCAGGGCGAGGAAAGCAAAATTGGCTTCTTACCTATTCTGGCAGCGACCAAACTTATGGAAGGGGATGCCATGATGAGCTTGTTGGATCAGAGATTGGAGGGCGATGCTAACGCGGAAGAGGTCACCAGAGCTTGTAAGGTAGCTTGCTGGTGCATTCAGGACAACGCTTATTCTAGGCCGTCGATGGGGCAGGTTGTTCAGATGCTAGAAGGGCTTGTCGAGGTCAACATCCCTCCTATGCCGAGATCGCTTCGACTACTTGCAGACAATCCGGGAACATAGTTTTCTACTCGGAACTCACTTCAAATTCTTCCCAGGCTTAAAGCTCTCGACCTAAAAGCGCTTCTTGATCAACTACTTCCAAGGATTGAATATATATGTATTATCGAGATGCCATTTTGGTGAAGCAGGACGGAAAGTAATTATTTGTAACTAAGTTATATTTACATATTAATTACATATTAGTATTTAAGGACTAAGTATCCTCTATATGCATGAAGAAATAATTTACATATTAATTACACATGAATAGTACGTATATGCTCGTGTCCAAAATGTAACATGGCACAGCTATACGATCACATCTCCTATATGTATTTACTCTTTATAGCTGGCCAGGGCAGTCGGAGCCTATTATATGTTTTTATAACTCTGCCAAACCAAAACTCATACATCTAACTCTAAATCTCCCAATGCAATTACTTATCAAGAATCGGTGGGCTTGGCCTAGCGGGAGCAGGGTTCCTTGCAATAAACTACGGATATCAAATTTCTATCTATTAAGTTATTGACTTAGTCTTTCTCCGATTTGTAATTATCTCTAACCATGATTGTAGGATTCAGTTGTAACCTCATTTATTTTTGTAATTATCTCTAACCATGATTGTAGGGATTCAGTTGTAACCTCATGAGTTAGTTTTGATGTAAACTCTGCTATATAAAGGCTCACGCATCAAAATAATAAAAGCAACCTTTTTTCATATTTATCATTTCTTTACATGGTATCAGAATAGCCTAAACCGATCCTACGCTATGTCTTCCGAAAACAACCAGATTACTCCTTCCGCTACTCAAATCTTGTTCACTGCTTCTGGTGGCGCCGCGGCCTACCTTCAATTCCCGGCGCTAGCAGTCCGTCTCGATCGCTCCAATTACTCTCTATGGCGCGACACTATTCGCTCGGCTCTTGAGGCTTATGAGCTTGAGGGATTTCTTGTCGCTGGTGGTGCTCCTCCGCCGACTGTTTCATCGGCCGCAGATTCATCAACCACCACCAGCCCGAATCCTGACTTTGTTTCTTGGAAGCGCAAGGACCGACTGGTTCTTTTATGGTTGCGATCCACTCTCTCCACTCCTATGCTTGGTCACGTTGTTCGGGCTGCCATAACCGCGGAACTTTGGTCCGTGTTAGAGCAGATGTTTCACTCCCAAACTCGTGCCAGGCAGATGCATTTGAAACAACAACTTCAATTGCTCTCCAAGGAAAACCTGTCTATGTTGGAATATGTTGAGAAGAAAAGGGCAATTTCTGATTCCCTCGCTGAATGTCTCACCTCTGTATCGGACGAGAATTTTGTCTCTTTTGTGCTATTTGGCTTAGGCGCTGAATATAGTGCGTTCAAAACAGCACTGAGTATGCGGCTGGAACCGATTTCGTCGAATGAGTTGCTCGGCCTCCTTCTTCAGGAAGAACAACGCATACTTGACTCTTGCGCCGAATCCAGTTTTCCGGTGGACCATGTTGCTCATCGTAAAGGCGCGGCTGCAAGTCGACATTCCCCGTTGGACTCTGCCACATCTGGCTACCGCTCCCGCCCGGTGTGTCAACTTTGCGACAAGCAGGGTCATGAAGCACGGAACTGCCATCAACGACTTAACCTGTCTGCCTTCCCTGCCACCAATCGCCGTGCCGCTGATCGCCTCGGCCAGTCCGCCAGCAAGCAGGCTCATGTGGCGTACACCGCCAGCCCGTCCGCCATCACCGACCCATGGGTGGTCGACTCTGGAGCGACGAATCACGTCACGGCTGACCTGTCCGGCCTCAACCTCCAGTCCGAGTACACTGGCAGTGACAGCCTTGTCGTCGCAAACGGTCAGTCCCTTCCCATTACGCATACAGGCAATCTTTCTCTCTCTACTAAACATGTTGCTAAATCCCTTACCCTTAAAGATATTCTTGTTGTACCTAAAGTATCTAAAAACCTTCTTAGTGTTCGTCAATTATGCCTCGATAACAATGTTTTTGTTGAACTTCATGCTAATCATTGTTATGTTAAGGACCTTCAGGGCATGAGAATACTCAAGGAAATCGTTGAGAATGGCTTGTACCGGCTTCCTGTTCGCTCACCCGCTCCCAGAGTTTTTGTTGGTGAACGCGCCTCTGTCTCTTGTTGGCATCATCGTTTTGCTCATCCGCATGAGTCCATCTTGCGTCGTCAATTAGTTAGTTTTAATTTGCATGTTTCTGAAAATAAATCATTGCCTTTGTGTAGTGCTTGTCAATTAGGCAAGAGTCAAAGACATCATCTACCCTCTTGTCATGTTCCCTCTAAACATCCTTTTGATTTAATTTATCCAGATGTTTGGGGTCCTGCCTCTGTGCCTTCCTCAATGGTGATCTAGCAGAAACTGTCTATATGGAGCAAGCACCGGGTTTCACTTCCCCTGATCGGCCGTCCTATGTCTGTCGCCTCAAAAAGGCACTTTATGGCCTCAAGCAAGCTCCGCGAGCATGGTTTCAGAAGCTCAACCAGGCTTTGCTTCGTCACGAGTTCCGGCAATGCATCTCCGATACCTCTCTTTTCATCAAACGTTATGGCTCCGATGTTGTCTATGTGCTTGTTTATGTGGATGACCTCATTATCACCGGTTCCAACTCTTCCTTCATTGATGAGTTTGTCAAGTATCTCAACTCGGTTTTCTCTCTGAAGGATTTGGGTGATCTCAACTTTTTCTTGGGAATTGAAGTCCATAGTAATTCAGCTGGTCTTCTACTCTCCCAAAGAAAGTACATTTTGGACCTCCTTGATCGCAGCAAAATGATGGACACTAAACCCATAGCCTCGCCGGCTGTTCCAGGTTCTCGGCTCGTTTCAGGCGGTGATCCATTCTCCGACGTCTATCTCTACAGCAGCATCGTAGGAGCTCTCCAATATGCCACCATCACCCGACCTGAGATTTCCTACTCAGTCAATCGGGTCTGCCAGTTCATGCACCAGCCGTCGGAACATCATTGGGCTGCGGTCAAATGAATCCTCCGCTACCTCAAGGGTTCACTCGATTTCGGCCTCTTCTTCCGTCCTACTCGTGACACTCGGCTTGTTTGCTTTACTGATGCTGGCTGGGCTTCTGATCCCGAGGACTGCCGCTCTCAACATGGGTTCTCGGTTTACTTTGGAGGCAACCTTGTGAGCTGGTCTTCTCGCAAACAGAATGTGGTTGCTCGCTCTAGCACTGAGGCTGAGTACAGGGCTATTGCCTTTGCCTCGGCTGAACTTATTTGGCTTCAACAGCTTCTCAAGGAAATGGCGGCACCATCTCCTGGTCCTCCCATTCTTCTTTGTGATAATCTCAGTGCCACTTTTCTTACTGCAAACCCGGTCTTTCACCAACGGTCCAAGCACATCAAAATCGACTATCACTTTGTCCGGGAACAAGTTCAGGCAGGTGCTCTGATTGTTAGGCATGTCAAATCTGCTGATCAGATAGCGGACATTTTTACCAAAGCTGTTGGCTCCTCACGGTTTCAAAACTTACGGTCCAAGCTTCTCGTTCGTACTCGATCGTGAGCTTGCGGGAGGGTATTAAGTTATTGACTTAGTCTTTCTCTGATTTGTAATTATCTCTAACCATGATTGTAGGATTCAGTTGTAACCTCATGAGTTAGTTTATTTTTGTAATTATCTCTAACCATGATTGTAGGGATTCAGTTGTAACCTCATGAGTTAGTTTTGATCTATATAAAGGCTCACGCATCAAAATAATAAAAGCAACATTTTTCCATATTTATCATTTTTTTACACTATCTAACAGTACCGGCACACAACGAAATAGGATTACACTTCAGGCGTTCAATTTATTTCATAAAAAAATTCCAATAGTTATACACTTCGTAAAAATACTTTTAAGAGGTAATACCATTTTTCCTTCAACTTTTTCCTTTATCCCATCCCCCCTAATATAAAATTTTCTATTAGTTTTTAATTTAATTAATACTAACTATATATACACGTGCATTATATTTATTTTATATTATTTGAAAAGAACAAATAATACGATCTTAATTCTAACCATAATTTTTTTTTATACGTAATTAACTAATTATTTATATTAAATTAATGAATAATTTTTTATTAGTAAACAAATATAAATAAGAATATTTTTGGAATACATTTTTTTACATTAAAACTTAACTTTTCTTATTACACTAGTATAGATTTTTTATAAGTAAATTTTTTCGACTGACTCTAGATTCTACAGTGCTCCATCGACATCGGTTTGGATTCCCAATACCTGGAATATCTAGACCAACCCAATTGACTTGGGAATGTTAAGATCTCTTCTGATGGAAATTGGGTTGAATTTTCAACGGACTTGGAATGTTAAGGTCTCTTAATGGAAATTGGGTTTAGATCTGTTTTAAAAAATCGAATCGGAGATTGATACGGTCAAGACACTGGATCGAGTCAAATTGGTTCAATCAGTTGGTTCAACCAGTGGTTGAATCACTGGATTAATCTAAGTGGTACAAATTTAATTATTCTTGGACACTAATTTTTACAAAAATATTTATTTACAATTAGATTTTGAAAAATTAGTAGATCAATACTGAATCGGACGCAAAACGTTATTTAGCTTACGGTTCGACCGATTGAACCGACCGACGATTCAATTTTTAGAACACTTTTCTCAACTAATTTTGGAATGTGATGGTCAAAGAAACACGCATAGTGTTCCTCTTCCACAAAACTGGAAGACTAGAGAATTTGCCTAGGACTAAATATGCTTGGGTTGATTTTTCTTCCACTTCTTAGAAAGCAGACGAACCAGAAGCTTAGAAAATTAGTATCGGATTGTTCAACCTGACCAAAAAACCAACTATAGTATAGAAAACACTTTTTGGTATTGTCTCCTTATGTCTAAGTCTAATCTCTATTTACTATGAGATATAAGAAAATGGCTTTGGAATGGACTGGAATTGAACCGAGTTCGAGAAAATGGCAAGATGATTCCTGCATGAAACAGAAACAGAAACAGAAACAGAAACAGACGAATTTTCTACCGACTAGATTTCCGAACGGATATCCGACTAGATTTCTATCTTGACTTATGATTCCCTCTTGGAAATTAGCATGTCATCTTCTCCGATATATAATCCGACGTTAATGAAACTTTTTCCTAGCATTATTTAACATGTATAACTCGCTGAAATAATCACACTTCGATTTTTTATT
Organism: Iris macrosiphon; assembly: GCA_036927795.1. Classification (NCBI taxonomy): domain Eukaryota; kingdom Viridiplantae; phylum Streptophyta; class Magnoliopsida; order Asparagales; family Iridaceae; genus Iris; species Iris macrosiphon. Next base: position 162,767,770 of record JAYESA010000003.1, read on the forward strand.
ATTATGTTTTATCATATGTAGTTTGCTATCGATCTTGTCACTCTTGAACTAGACACAAACACAGATACACGTTGATTCTTGCATCATATTTTCATTAGTTAGTTAGTTAGTTAGTTAGATAATTAGTTAGTTAGTCTTTGAAAGAATACTATTTGAGCATTAGGAATGGACATGTTACTGGACATGGCCGCACACCATAGCAAGTTGCAGCTTGGATTGGCCAACTGAGAAGATTTTTATTTGGATTTTTTTTTCATATTTTGAGGATCAAATAATATGAGAAGATTTTAAAGATAGAGAAATAAAAAAAAATACTTCGAGAAAAATTTAAGAATGAGTTGGAAATAGCCTGAGGCAACTTTTCTTGTTTGCACTATTAGGCCTAGTTTGGTTCGATAGAAGGAAAGAAAAGAATTGTTTTTCTTTCCTTTTTTTTTTTTCTAATATAAGTTGTATTTTTTTTTTTCCGGTGTCCGGTAATGTCAGAAAAATTAGAAGAAAAAATTGAATCCTAGGAATGTAAAGGTGAATCTTTAAGAGGGTTGGGGGATGCATTTTCCTTCCTTGCTATTTCTTTTTACATCCAAAAACAAAAAAATGATTTGACTTTTCCATTCCAATATCCTGATTATGTGAACCAAATGTAGCCTACAATACACTATATATATATATATATATATATATATATATATATATATATATATATATATACTAGTAAATTGACGTATATTTTTTCTGATATTATTAAAAATAGTTTAAGTATTTAAATATATTTAAATTATAAAATTTTAATATATGTTAATTGGAAAATTAGATAAAAATTCTCTAATAATATTGAAAAATTAGATAGAAATTTAAATTATATTAGAATAGTTTAAATATAATTTGAATATATTTTAATTAAAATTTGTTATACATATTTTTCTAGAACTTTGGATATATGTTTAGATAATACAAATTTTTTAGTTTTAATATAGGCTAAATTGCAACTTGATATACTCAACTATTCGAGTTCTTCAACTTAATATCATCAATTTTGATATGTACTAACTTAATATCCTATCTCAACTAATATTTTCAACTTGGAACCCTCCGTTACTCACCGTTAGTTTTTTTCGTTAAAAAAAGAGAGACAAAAATACCCACATCTCTTCCCCCAACCACACACAGGAGCCCCCCCACTCCTACCCCTCATGTACCCGCCGCTGGCGTCGACCGTGCCACCCCCCGTGCCCCTTCTACGCGCCCCCTGCTCCTGCTCCACCTCCGACCCCCTCCCCCGCGCCGCACACACATCGCCTGGGCGCCGCACCGCCCGCGTGTTGCTTGTCCGTGCCCCCTCCCCCCGCTCCCTCGTCACCTTGCGCCCCGTGCTGCCCCGCGACCCCTCCGGCAGCCGCGTCACCCCTCGTCGCGTATTCGCTGTCCATTGTTATTGCTGCTCGATGCTGTTGTACCTCCCCCTCCCCCTCCCCGGCTTCTGGTACGGGGGAGAGGGGGGTTGCCAGAGAGAGAGGGGGAAGGGAAGAAAATGTGGACATTTATGTCATTTTACTTTTTCGGTTAACACCGTTAGAAAAATGATGGAGGGAGAGTATTAAGTTAGTATCTATCAAAGTTGAGAGAGGATATCAAGTTGAAAAATAGCTGGCATCTCGCATTTACGCTCCCGTATAAAATATAGTGATGGGTTGTGGTATCATCATTACCGAGGGATGGGGGTCGAAAGAAAGTCAATGTTATCTACGGCTGCATGGTCTCTACCTTGTTAGTCAAATGGCTGCATGGACTATGCCTCGTCGTTATTGGGCAAAGTCTTTGCCTCCTAGAGAAGTAATCCAAGTTCTCCATATCACTTTATAGGAGCTATTAATTGTGTTATCTAGACTCTAGTGTATATATTAGATGTGTTCTTATAGTTTTAGTTGTGTTTGAGGATGAAGAGAATGTGTATCATGGGAGTATCCTATAGTTAGATGGTATCATAGATCTCCCCCTCTTCCCTTACATCAGTGCATTTGCACTTAATTGGAACCTGTGTTCCAAGCCTGTACACAAAACCTGAGTACTATCCTCCATGTCCTTCTCCTTCACATGTATCACACTACTGATACACTCATAGAGCACCTGCTCAACCTCACAGTCCAAGCCCCATATCTAACTGCATGTGCACCCCCTTCTACCACTGATACATCACAACAATCGATCATTAAGATCTCATACAGATCTAATACACCACTGCAATCAACAAGCCACTTCTCCCAACTAGTACCTAACCAACTGCCTGACTGAGCATTGTTCCCTCTTCACCTGTCCACACATGTGCACAGGTCTGCACTTGTAGTGCCCAAGTGCACTGCACCCCTTGTCTGAACCTGACTCCCCCCAAATACTCACTACACAAGGCCTATCCCGAGCCTCCAACAGCCAGCCCCCAAATACATATATGCCATAACACAAACACCTAGAGTGGTAAAAAGAAATCATCACATAAATCATCCCCAAATGGTACACCCTAGAGTGGGGGCAGTAACAGTGTAAACCGAAGAGGGGAATAGAGGGAGGAGAGTGGAGGAAGACATACAGTGGAGAGGAGGAGAGGGAAGCACGGCGATAGGGGAGCGGAGGAGAGGGAAGCACGGGTCGAATGGGAGCACGGGGATGGAGGAGAGGAGAGAGGGAGGAGAGAAAGGCGCGGTTGATCAAAATAAATTTTTTGAAACGAAATAAAAATTTCGATCGAATGCCTAATTAGTATAACCTAGGGCACATTACTTGGTGATGGATATGCGACATCCAAATCCGTCGCCACAACTAAACTATGTAGGCGACGTATCCGCGATTCAATATCCATCCCCAGACTGTCGATATATTTACCCGCGTTGTTCCCGCGGTTGACCGCACAAACTGGTGACGATCTAGCGACTAATTGGCGATGACCTAGCGACGAATAGTTGTTTAATTCACAAATAGTGGTTATTGGTCATCCAACCGACGGTGAACCATCGCTACTTGGCGACGGATATTGATCATCGCCAATATTTCGTCGCTAATCACTATATTTTAGTAGTTAATTATGAAAGTGGTATTTCGTAGGAAAAATTATGAGGAATGGTCGAGATCTATTCGGCTTTCTCTACGGGCTTGATAGAAATTTGGGATTATTGATAGGTCTATCAATAAACCTACAGAGAATGGCGAATTAGAGATTGGTACTGTGTCCAATCGATGCTTGTGCAATGGATCTTTTATACTATTGATGCTTTGATGAAGAAGACGATACCCTACTTTAAGGAGGCAAAACCGCTGTGGGATTCGCTCAAGGACCGATTTAGCGTGGGGAATGGTGCTAGAATTCAACATATTAAACATTCATTGGCAGAGTGTCGCCAAACAAAATCCATGTTCCTGGTCGACTACTTCGGCCAATTGCACTCTTTGGAATGAGTTGGGGACTTATGAACGTATTTCGGCGTGCAGTTACGACAAATATACGTGTGGTGTCCCGAAAAAGCTGCAAAAAAGGGTTGATGAGGAGCGCTTTCATCAGTTTCTTTATGGGATCAATCAGGAATTCTCTGGGAACGTCTGCTCGACTTTATTGGCACAAGATCCGTTCCCTACTTTGGGGCGTGCTTATCTATCCATGCTACAGGAGGACGATTGCGCACATCAACACAAGTCTCCTCTGAACGGGACAAAGTTATGGCGCTTGCGGTTAAAACTCCTTCTGTTAACTGTGGTACATATTGTTTGGATGCTCGGGATAAATCGGAGTTTCTTTACAATTTTGCAAACGCAACGGACATGTAGAAGCCACTTGCTTCGAGAAACATGGCTTTCCAAATTTGTGGGGGGATAGGCCGCGTGACGGCGGACGAGGGGCTGGCCACGGAGCGGACACGCGACTGATGGTGGATGTGGACTAGGTGCAGAGGTATGTGCAGCGGTGGCAGGACGTGGGGCGACGGCTGCGGCACAGACACGTATGGCAGGTGATGGTACAGGCGGTGTCCCGGGAATAACTTCGGATCAATGGTAACAACTTATTTCTCTGCTTGGTAACTCTTCGGTCAAATCTCCAGAGGACCGTATGGTAGGTAAGTCTATTGCACCTTGGATTATTGATACATGCGTTTCGAATTATGTTACTGGGAATTAAATTTATTGTCGGGTGTGACAAAAATAAAGGAATATCCGGTTGGGATCCCGGACGGACGGACTACGATTGCCTCGTGCTGCAGGCATGTTGCTGTTGCACCGGGTGTTGTTCTCATGAATGTTCTATTCGTACCTCAATTACATTATAATTTAATTTCTATGGACCATCTATTAATGGTACAAATTATGTTGTACAATTCACTAAAAAATTGTGCATGATACAGGACCCCAGTTTGAGGACCTTGATTGGCGTCGGTGAACGGCGGGATGGACTCTACTACTTTCGTATTGTACCGAAGACTCAGGCCTTGCTAGTGACTGAGACGACTTCTTTGGACATTTGGCATCAACGACTTGGGCATTCTTCTGTTATAGTAGTAAAGTCTCTTCATGTTGTTAGCAGCTCTAGTAGTTCAGTAAAAAGGCATGTGAAGTTTGCCATCAGGCAAAGCAAACTCGAGGTATTTTTCCTGTCATTGACTCTCGAGCTGTTATAATTTTTGATTTGATACATTATGATCTTTGGGGGCCGTATCCTACGCCTTCTTCGTGTGGAGCTCGATATGTTTTGACGATTGTGGATAATTTTTCTCGTGTTGTTTGGGTATCTTTGTTGATTGATAAGACTGAAGTATACAAGATGTTCTCGTCATTTTTTCTATGATTGAGAGGCAATTTAATTCCAAAGTTCGAATTGTGCGAAGTGATAATGGTACTTATTTTAATTGCCTGTGCGACTACTTTTCACAGAATGATATTTTATTTCAGACATCTTGTGTGGGTACACCTCAACAAAATGGGAGGGTCGAATGAAAACATAGACATATTTTGAATGTGGCACGTGCTTTATGTTTTCTAGAAATTTGTCAATTTTTTTTGGGAAGAATATATTTTGGCGGCCAGTTATTTGATCAATCGAACCCCTTCAAGTCTTCTTGGTTTAAAAACCCCTTATAAAATTTTATTTGGTGCTTCTCCTTCTAATGATAAATTATGTATTTTTGGTGTCTATGTTTTGCCCACAAAAAAAGAGCTAAAATTGACAAATTTGTCAATCGCAGTTGAAAGTGTATTTTTGTAGGATAGCCCCATGGCAAAAAGGGTTGTAAATTGTATGATCTTGCTACTGGTAATTTTTTTGTCTCTCGAGATGTTAAATTTTAAAAGACTGGATTTTCCAATTCTGTTGAGGATGATCGTGGTGGTACGGCTTCACCTGAGCTTGTGCCTCATATCGTGGGTGATGATGATTTTGGTTTTGATCCTGTTATCGACAGTACTACGGGGTATGATTACCTCATACGGATGGGAATGACCCAGTAGGGGCGGTTGATGGTGAGGGTGGCGCGGCTATGGCCGCTGTGGAGGATGAGCAGGTGAAGGATGAGGCAGCGGTGGGTGCGCTAGATGGTGAGGGAGTAATGGAGCGTGGAATGCGTGCAAAAAATTTGTTTGTGAAGAACCGCAATTTTGTTACAAATATAATATCAAAGTTGAGTCCCAGTCCTTCCTCCCAATATTCTACCACGTCCAATCACTCCTCAGGTACTCCTTATCCTATTGCACATTTTTTAAATTGTGATCGATTTTCTCTGGGACACATGAATTTTCTTGCAGTTGTAATTGCAGGTACAGAACCGACCTCCTTTAAAGAGGTAGTTAAAGATGCAGGGTAGCGTGGAGCTATGCAGAAGGAGATACGAGCTTTGGAGAATAATGATAAATGAATAATTTAGACGCTTTCGGCTGGAAAATGTGCTCTGGGGAGCCGGTGGGTGTATAAGATAAGGTATAATTCTGATGGGAGTGTTGAGCGGCTTAAAGCATATTTGTTAGTTTTCAGCAATCATCAGGTTGAAGGAATTGATTACACTGATACTTTTGCTTCGGTTGCAAAAATGGTTACTGTTCGTGCTTTTCTAGCTGTAGCTGCAACAAAAAATTGAGAACTACATCAGATGGATGTTCATAATGCTTTCCTGCATGAAGATCTTATCGAATAAATGTATATAAAACTACCACCTAGTTTTTGAACCACGCGCTCTGATCAGGTATGTCAGCTTCAAAAATCTCTATATGGGCTTAAACAGGCGCCTCATTGTTGGTTTGCGAAGTTGGCATCTTTTTTGCAGGAGTACGAATTTTGCCAATCGTACTCTGACTACTCGCTTTTTACTCTTCATAAGGGTGATCTTCAGATAAATGTTCTTGTGTATTTCGACGATTTGATTCTCTCTGGCAATAATTTTGCTGCTCTTACTGTCTTTAAGAATTATTTGAGTACATGCTTTCATATGAAGGACCTTGGGATGTTGAAGTTTATTCTTGGAGTTGAGGTAGCTCGAAGTGTGGAGAAATTTTTTTTGTGCCAACGAAAATATATACTTGACATTATCTCTGAGACATGATTGTTAGGGGCTGTCACTACCCCATTTCCAAGGTAGGATATTTTTTTATTTTAATTTGGTAAATTGTGTATTGATCATAAATATTTGTATTAATATTTAATTAGATGCATGTATTTATTTTTATTAGTTGGTTTAGGGTTTTGACTAGTCTTGACCCATGTCAGACCCTAGTGGACTTTTGCCAGATCCAACCAACACCCTTGTCAGACTCATTTATTGGTTTAGAATAGTTATTTATATTTTAATTAGTTAGTTAGAGTGATTAGGAATTAATTAGAGTGTATTTGGAACCCCAAACCTAAACCCTACTTTTGGATGACTTAATTGGAGGGCATTTTGGTCTTTGTGTCTAAATGGAAACCCTAACCCTTACTTAACCCTACATGGCCGGCCACACTCCCCCCTTCCATTTCATTTCTTCTTCTTCTTTTTCTTCTCTCCATTCTTCTTTCTTCACTTCTTCCATTTTCTTCTTCAATTCCAAGTAAGTTTCTCACCATTCTTTCTCTTCTTTCATTTATTTCTCTCTTTAATGTAAACCCTAACCCTTCACTTTTCCCTAATCTAGGTGTGTAGAGCTTAGACTTGGTGTAGAGGCTTGGCTTGGAGGCTTGAGAGTGGTGATTTCTAGGTTTTTGGAGACTTTGGCCTTGGGATTCCAACTCCCAAGAGGTAAACCCTAACTTTCCTCTTAGTAATTGCTCTAATATAGTATAATTAGTAGTTTAGAACCTTCCTAGACCTTAGGGCTACCCATGGGAGGAAGTTGGAGCTTATTTGGTTGTGTTTGGAGACTTTAACATTAGGTTTTGTATCAATTTTGGATAAAATCCGAGATTGGCCCAATTTTAGTTATTGTCCTAGGTTAGACGGACCTAGATAGACGTACTTGGATGTCTTGAGGGTAAGTACGTGTCCCCGTTCGGACACGTGAGATCGTATCGCGGAGATTTGGGTGTTTTGGGCGATTTGGGGTTTTTTCCGTCGTCATGGGTTCCACATGCATGTAGAATTTTGCTATGGACCTAGAATCAGAGAGTTAGCATTATTTAAGATTCAAGACATCGATTAGAGCACGTGGGTAAATTTTGGGTCGATTTCGAGTAGGTTTGGTGTGCGTTTTACAAGGTATCGTGAGCCGCACACCAAGTGTTCGTCGAAATGACCAAATGGCCATTTCGACTTGGTTTCTAGGTTTCGGGCTTGTGCGCGGGTTGATTTGGCCTCGGGGAGTATGTATTAGAGTTTACGAGTATATATATATATATATATATATATATATATATATATATATATATATATATATATATTTATAGGTTTATGGGTGAGTGTGGGTAGTGTGTGTCACGCCCCGGTCCCGCAGGGCCGTTCGTCCTCGCTTTGGTCCCTACGAAACCGATCGTCCTCGCACGGGCGTGATGCCGTGCAAGCCTAAAGAGCGCTTGCACAAGGCCAAAGCTTTGATACAAGGCAAGTAAGCTATTCGATACTGAAGCAGCGACACATAACATTGCAGAAAAGTAAAGAACACAATGGCATAAGAAACAGGCTCTTTTATTGATAATCGAAATGTGTTACAAGCGGCGCATGGCCGAGGTTACATATCGCTCAAGCACTCTTCTCTCGATTACAATTATACCGTTCCATACATTATGTCCCCCTATACAAAAGCAACTCAAAGCAGGCTCAACTCGATGCGGCTCCAGGCATCGACTCCAGATTTCCGGTTCCTTGGGATGAGGCACGGCTATCGCTTCCTTCGACGAACGGGTACCTGAGAACAAGCAGACTATTGGTGGGTCAGCACTTTATGCAAGTACTGGTGAGATAAAATAACTGAACAGAAGCTACACCCCCTGAAACCCACACTAAGTAAACTTGTGGCAAAAACATTTCATTACTAGTGATCTTGCTAGTTTTACCTAAGTTCTTTTCATGCAGCTCAGAACTATAGTCAGATTACATCTTTTGAAAACATAACTTTGAAACAGTTTGCATATTTAAACTTATAAGCATACGAATCGGGACAGTGCTCTATCGTGTAGTGCGCAACATGTATTGTGCAACACAAATCTAACTCTTAGGGGCAAGGCAGCATATAGGAACTATCATTCAGAGGCCGGTCCCCGAGAAACTCAGGATTGGTAGCGGTAATCCAGCTAACCAATGAATCACATTCTGATCCTATTAGCAGCTGTGACTCATGGTTGCACATTACTGCCGAAGCAGCCGTAGCCAAGGTTCAGCTCTGCACTAATAGTCATTGTTCGACCGATGCAATGCATGAAGCACTAACAGGTATCTCTACGATGCAGACAAAATGAATATGCATGCTTATGCATAAACTTATATTTCTTACCCCATAGCCGAACGGTTATCCCTGCAGCAGACACACAAGTTAGCCACATATTACTTATATGCATAAACTTATGAATCCATCTTCTGGTGTCAC